>JAPCYS010002125.1:0-39257 GCA_028641055.1 Alopecurus myosuroides
GAGGGCGAGCACGTTGTGTTCTTGGCGCATTTCGAGCACGGCTTCGGCCTGCCGGCCTCCGACTTCCTCCGCCGCTTCCTCGACCACTTCGGCCTCCAAATGCATCACCTGCCGCCTAATGCCGTCGTCTTCCTCGCCTACCACGCCGTGGTGTGCGAGGCCTTCCTCGGCATCCATCCAACGACGGACACCTGGCTCAAATACTTCCACCTCCGCCAGCAGACCACCGGGAAGAAGGAAGGCACGGGCGTGCCACGGGCAACCGACACCGGCTGCGCCATGATGGTGCAGCGGTCGGGGACCAATCACCCCCGTATCAAGGGGTTGGAGTCCGTCCGGATGTGGCAGAAGACGTTCCTCTACGTCAAGAACATCCCCGCCACCGAAGGAGGACAGGTAACTGATAGAATCAATCTTCCCGCTTGGAGCCTCCGTGCTCCCACCGGGAAGAATTGGAAGGAGAAGCCCTCCAACGACCTCAACGCGAAGGAGATTGAGGCGCGGCTCGGCGCTCTAATCGACGAGGGCCTCAAGAGCGACGATCCTGTGGCGTGCTGGATCAAGAGACGGGTTCTGCCTCTGCAAGAACGCTGCCACCTGATGTGTTACATGGGAGGCCCCCGTGACTGCACCAGACGACCACCATCGAGCTCGACAACGCAGACGTTCCCGAGCACGCCAGGGCCATCCTGACGACGAGCCTCGCCGAGCATTGGCAGTATGGGTTCGTCCCATTCAGCCGTACAAAACCGATTCCGCGGGTACGTTCTTCTTTCCCTGCTTTCTGTATATGGATTCCGAGTAGAAAACTTCCTCTTCTCGCCGCGACTAGCGATCGTAGTCTGTACTGAGTAGAGTACATAGTAGAATTGTATAGGCTTAGTGTGCTTTGTGCCTGCACGCCTTTCCGAGTAGAACATTCGGTAAAATTACTTAGGCTTAGTGTTCTTTGTGTTTGCACGCCTATCCGAGTAGGATACCATCCTGCTACTCGGCTAACTTGTGACACTTCTCCGCTCTTCAGGTCCTCAATCGCCAGCTTATAGAGAGCTGTGAACGTTTTGAAGGCAACTGGTCTCCTGACCGAGAGGAGGATGACAAGGCCTCTTTTGAGACCGCTGACCAGATCAACCTCCCTCGTTCCCCCACCATGGAGAAGCAGCACGCGGAAACGTCTCTCCGCGACTGGCCTGAGGACGAACTTGAAGGTAACTGCGCACTTGCTTTGCTTGTTCGCGAGAAGCACCAATCCATTGTTTGTTGTTTCTGATTTGCTCCTCTTCTTTTCCTGAATCCGCAGATGATGTTGATGAAGAGAACGAGGATGAGGACGAAGACGAGAACGAGAAAGAGGGCGATAAAGCTCTTGTCGTCAACCCTCTTTCTGTCGCTGCACCCGCTACTCGCAAGCGGACTGGCAGCGGTGCCGTAGAGCCCCCCGCCAAGAAGAAGAAGCTGGCCGAGAAGGCGACCAAGAAGGTTGTGAAGAGACCAAGGCGAAAGCTCGCCTCCACCAGCGCGTAAGTTTCTTCTCTGTCGTCTCCCTTCTCGTACTATGTTATTTTCCCCAATCCTCTTCTAATTTCTGAATTTCTTTTTCTCTGCAGACCTCCCATGGACGCGAACGCTGCTCTCGCGCCCGACCAGGCTAAGAAGCCAGCAGCGCCACTTATCAACCTCGACGATGACGAGGATAACACCGCCAATGCACAGAGCACTGATGCTCAAGGAGCAGATTCGGAAAAGCAGTCCCGTGCGGAGTCAGCAGCACAGGACACTGCCGCCCACCAGGAGAGTCCCCCTTCTCCTCCGGCCAACACTGCCGAGGAGACTCAAGACGAAGAGATGCAGGATAACACCGCCCTCGAGCGGCCAGAGGCTGAACAGGAGCAGCCAACCACAGACGCTGCAGGCCAAGTGAATCCCGCTGCCGAGCAGCGGGTGGAAGACGCCACCATGACGGATGCCACCATGACAGGCCATTATCCACTGAGTGATGCGCAAACAGGCGCCGCACCGAGCAGCGCCCAGCCAACTGGCGCGCCGGATAGCGCGCCCCTGGCGCCGCCAACTGACCCAGCCAGGAAGCAAGCCCTAGATGCTTTGAAGGAGGAGGTCGAGAAGAGGGCAGCCGAGAAAGAAGCTGCCGAGAAGACAGAGGCTGAGAAGAAGGCAGCCGAGGAGGAGGCCGCCGAGAAGGCGAAGACCAAAATTGAGGGGAAGAAACCCGAGAAGCAGAAGAGCGAGAAGCCAACTGCTCAGAAAGAAAAGGCGATGAAGCGAGCTACAGAGCAGATGCCGCCGCCGACATCGACTGGACAGTCCAAGCAGTTGATCATCCGCAACCCCAGTGCAGTTCCTGCCGCCGCTACTGTAGCCGATCAGGCCCTCTACCCGGATTACATGGTGAGGGTCAGCCAACAGCGCCAGATTGGCCTTTCCGTCGAGGACCGGAAGATTGCTCTCACAACAGGAAGGAAAGCCGTAGCGACAGACTCCAGGCCCCCGGCCCCCGTCTCCATTGCTTCTCGGGGGGCTCAAGATCAGGTGATATCATCTCAGAGCCTCGAGCAGGTACTCGACTTGGTTGGTTTCATCGATGCCAAGTGGGACAGCAAGCTTCTCGGCACAGAGAAATGGCACGGCCTTGGCCTGGGCGACATCGATCATATGCGGGTCGACTGGAACAAGGTGGACTTGGGCTACAAACCCATGATCGTCTCCTCCAGCACCGCTACTCTTGCTGCCAAGATGTTCGTGCACCGCAAGAATGCAGAAGATCTCGAGCAGTCTTACGCGGTAAGTCTTAACTTGTCCTCTCCGAGTAGCATTTTTCTTCTCTCCTATCCGTCTTCATTTTCCTTTACCCTCACCCAGTCCCCGAGATTCTGGCCGAGTAGGCGGATGCTCTCCCGAGTAGCCGCCTTCTCGGGTTGAATCTTCACTTCTCTGTCTAACTTGTTTTCTTTTCGCTTCTCAGGATAGCGTTCTGAGCGTACCAGTCTGCATCGCCAGCTTCTCTGGAATCATGCTATCGCTAGGAGGCGAATTGCTGCACTGGAAAGAGAGAAAGCAGCTGCGGAGGCAGCCGGTAAGGATGCGAAGGATAGCACGCTGAAACTGTCTGAGGTGGAAGGTACGCTCCTAGCCGCGCGGTTCTTGCGTTTTTTGTTTACGCCCGCTTCTGCTTTCTTGCGCTAACCTTTTCTACTCTGCAGGGAAGCTGAAGGCCTTGGCTGACGAGCACGAGAACTGTCGCCTTTGTTGCGAATGCCGAGAACACCATCAAGAAGCTTGAAGGTAAACCTCCGTACTCGGTTAGTCCTTGTGCCTGTTTCCTTTGCTTCTCTGCTAACCGTGCTTTGCTCTTTTCAGAAGACCATAAATTGTTTGTTGAAGAACACCAAGACTGCGTCAAACCTGAGGAAGTGCAGCAGCGGCTGTCCGACCAGGCCGTTGAGCTGCTGAAGGACCACACTACAGAGATGGAGCAGCTGCAACTCCAGCTGCAGAAAGCCCTCAAAGATGCTCTCGACCTTGGTGCCGAGAGGGACAGAGTTATCGCCGAGAAGGCCAAGGCTGAGACAACTTTCAATGCCAAGATCAAAGCCCTCGAGCAGGAGTGCGAAACGCTGAAAAAAAATCCAATGCTGGGTACTTCACTCAGTTGGACGGACTTCGCTTGCTCGAGGAAGCACATTTCCAATGAGGAGGAGTGGAAAATCCAGTTGCAGCAGCTGCGCCACGAGCTTCACAGTAAGTCTCCTTTTTTCTGCATCTTTTCTTCTCGGTCCTGCCTCTTCTCGGTTCCCGTGACTGAATTTCTCCCTTGCTTTTGTGCAGAAATCTTCCCTGATCTCGTGTCCGCTTGCGCGCCAGCTTTGGCCAAAGCCCGAGCAGCTCGCCTTGAGAAGGGCGAGGCCTCGACACCAGAGCCGAGATCGAGGACAGCCTGCTGGTGATGAAAGGGCACTTCGAACGCCTAGCCGGCGTGGGCACCGACTTGGTGCGCGTCGGCTTCGCGCTCCACAAGATGTTCTGGCCTGAAGATTCCGCGCCGACAACGATTGATGGCCTTGCTCTGAAGCTGCAGAATGTGAAGGCCGAGCTGAAGAAATGGCGCGCCTCGGGAGCTCGGGCGGGTGCTGACTTGATGCTTCTCTGCATCGCTTCCTGGTACGAGAATCTGAACATGGAGATCATCCGCGGGAAGCGCAACGATTCCAAGTGGGAGACGGACCCCAGCTGCGTGGCCATGCGCAAGCTGATTGCGTACGAGGTCGCGGAGTGCGCTGAGACGGACATCTTCATCGACGGCCTCCCCGAGCCCGACACCGAAGTGGAGGAGGACGAGGAAGCGGATGAAGACACAGAGTCCGACTTGGACGGCTTCTTCGATTCGCCTAGAGGCAAGGCCGGGAGGGGGAAGAATGTCGCCGTCGTGAGTAGCGATGAGGAGGCTGAGCACATCGACACCGCCGCACTCGGATTCGGCACCTCATCAGGAGCCGCTCTCGACGACACGGTATTCACCCTGGCCAAGCCTCTGGTGCTTCTTCAACCCCAGGGCCTATCTCGGTGGCCACGGCTACTTCTGACCAGGTAGCCACCGAGCGCGACATCGAGATGGAAGAGTCCGCCACCGTCCAGTCGGAGGCGGATGCCACCCATGCCAGCGCCGAAGAAGAACCCGCAAGGAAAACTGCCGCCACCTCGGAGGCAGAGGCAACCAAGATCACCACAGAAGATGCAGCAGCCAAGGCCAGCGCCGACAACACTGCCTCCTCCACATGATTTCACCTGCACACTTTTTACTTGAACACTTATCAGATCCCCGGGATGCCGGGAGCATATGTACTAGACTTATTTATGCTTTTCTTGCTACTCAATTTTATTTCCACCTGTTATCTTTAATTTAATCATTTTGAGCAGCCCTGGCTCAATGCCGGGTTGCGTTTCCATGCGAGTCCCCGAGTTGCGTTTCTTATTCACCCTCTCTTTTCATCTCTGCTACCCGCTTGTTGCTTTTTTGGTATTCGAGTCACAAGAGTCAAAGAGCAGAGCTGCAAATACTTAGCCACTAGAAACAATCATAGTAACGCAGCCCACCACTTGGCCGAAAAGACGAAACAGAGAACAAAAGTAACAAACACTCTACTCGGTTCCTGCACTTTTTCTTCCTTAGCGATTTTCGTGTGCTCATTGACCTTTTGCTTGTTCTCTTGCTTGCCATGAAGCCGGGTTTCGGACAAAAGCAGAGTCGAAGAGTTGGCATATAGGTTTAGCCACAGTACTCAATACGCGTATGAGTTCTGAAGTGAAGCAACCGAATAGACAAAAGGTAAAGCCGAGTAACAACACTTGGAGCAATTTTGGACGAGGGCAGTCCCCGAGAACAATTTCAGATTGCAGAGTAGAATTTCAACTCGGATAAGAGGGTACATACACATCTTTGCTTACGAATGAAAACGACGGAGTAGAGCTACATTCCAAGGGCGCTTGGTTTCCTCTCCAGATTTATCTGCCCTGTTCGCCTGTGGTGGGCGCACATCTACAAGATAGTAAGCATCGTTGTGCAGCGCTTTGCTCACAATGAAGGGCCCTTCCCATGGAGGAGACAACTTGTGCATCCCGGCTGTGCGCTGCACAAGCCTAAGGACCATGTCTCCTTCTCGGAAAACCCTTGGGTTCACCTTTCGGCTATGATAACGCCGTAGGTTTTGCTGGTAGATAGCCGAACGTGACAGAGTCAGCTCTCTTGCTTCTTCAAGCAGGTCAACGTCGTCTTCTCGAGCTTCTCTCGCCTCCACCTCAGTGTAGAGGGCTACTCGGGGGGGAGTCATGCTCTAAGTCTATTGGCAACACGGCCTCAGCCCCGTATACCAAGAAGAATGGCGTGTAGCCGGTTGACCGGTTAGGGGTAGTCCTTAGACTCCACAACACCGCTGGCAACTCGTCTAACCAACACCCAGGTGTTTTCAGCAGCGGCTCCATCAGCCTTGGCTTGATGCCTGCCAGTACCATGCCATTTGCTCTTTCAACTTGCCCATTGGAAGCAGGGTGCGCGACTGACGCAACGTCTAGTCGGATATGCTTATCTCTGCAGAACCGCACCATTGCTCCCTCAGCAAAGTTTGTGCCGTTGTCGGTGATGATACTGTGCGGGTAGCCATATCTTAGGATTATATCCTTCACGAATTTCACAGCTGTGGCCCCATCACACCTCCGAATAGGTTTCACTTCAATCCACTTGGTGAACTTGTCCACCATGACCAAGATGTGAGTCATGTTGCCTCTAGCCGGCTGGAAGGGCCCAACCATGTCCAAACACCAAACAGCAAATGGCCATGTGATAGGAATTGTTTTCAACTCGGAAGCAGGCATGTGAATCTTACTTGCGAACATCTGGCAGCCTGTGCACTTCCTCACGATATCCTCAGCCTGCTGCAGTGCTGTGAGCCAGTAGAAGCCATGCCGGAAAGCTTTCTGGACCAGCGCCCGAGAAGAGGCATGGTGCCCGCATTCGCCTTGGTGTATCTCTATCAGGATTTCTTCTCCTTCTGCTGGATCCACACAGCGTTGCAGCACGCCAGTGGCACTTCTCTTGTGCAGTACATCTCGGACAATAGTATAGCCCTTGGATCTTCTCTGAATCTGCCTTGCAGTCACCTCATCGTCAGGTAGAGTGTCGTCCCTTAGAAAGGATAATATGGGCATAGCCCAACTCGGTGTCTCCCGTGCGGGAAACGCTGGTTCGTCCAGTTCCATTGGGACAGGCTCTTGTGGTTGCTCAGGAGGAGTAGGAGCGCTTCTTTGTAACCCAGATCGATTGGCGAGAACTTCTTCAATGAATGCAACAGCCTCCGGGTTAAGGGCGGCAGTCCCCGAGTAAGGAGTGGCAGTCCCCGAGTAGGGAGCGGCAGTCCCCGAGTGAGAAGTGGCAGTCCCCGAGTAGGGAGTGGCAGTCCCCGAGTAGGGAGTGGCAGTCCCCGAGTAGGGAGTGGCAGTCCCCGAGTAGGGAGTGGCAGTCCCCGAGTAGAGGACGGCAGTCCCCGGGTTTCCTGCGGCACTCTCCCAGTCAATCTCCATTGGATCAGATTCCTCACTTGGCAGAGAAGGAACAAATATAGACTCCGAGTTGGGAGAAGGCTTGATGGATGGCTTCCTCAAATGCTCCAAGGCGATTCCCGCCGGGATGGATTGCCGAGAAGATCCCAACTTGGATAACTCGTCTGCTGCTTCGTTCTCTGCTCGGTGAATGTGCTGGAACTCACAACCTTCGAAGAACCCAGTCATAGACTGCACCAGGAAGCGATACGATGCCATGTTGGCATCCAAAGCATCCCAGGTGCCCGAGACTTGCTGCACCACCAGATCTGAATCACCATAGCATATGATGCGCTGCACGCCAACCTCCTTTGCTACTCGCAAGCCATGTACCACTGCCTCATACTCTGCAACATTGTTGGACGCCTTGAAATGAATCTGCAGCACATACTTGAGTTGATCTCGCTTGGGTGACGTAAGCACAACACCAGCACCAAGGCCTTCTTTCACCTTTGAGCCATCAAAGTGCATCTTCCAGTAATTGGAAACTGGAGCAGGAGGTTCGTACTGCACCTCGGCCCAGTCCACAAGAAATTCCGCCAGGATCTGAGACTTGATGGCGTCTCTTCTCGCGTACGCGGGAGCATACGCAGCTAGCTCGATCGCCCACTTGGCTACTCTGCCACTCGCCTCCTTGTTGCCCATGATGTCCGAGATGGGAGCAGAGCTTACGACAGTGATGGGGTGCTCCTGGAAATAATGCTTCAGCTTCCTGGCGCCTAGGTACACACCATATGTCATCTTTTGGTAATGCGGATAGTTTTGCTTGGAGCTGGACAACACCTCACTGAGATAATATACTGGGCGCTGCACACTCTTGCCTTCTTCTTCTCGTTCCACCACAATCACCATGCTGACTACTCGGTTAGTCGCAGCAATGTACAGCAGCATTGGCTCCTTGGGTAGCGGACTAGCCAAGATGGGAGCACTAGCCAGCATTGCTTTCAGCTCATTGAATGCCACGTCCGCTTGCGGAGTCCAGACAAACTTGTCACTTTTCTTCATTAGCTGGTATAGAGGCAGGGCCTTCTCGCCCATTCGACCCAGAAAACGGCTCAGAGATGCCAAAAAACCTGTGAATTTCTGCACATCTTTCAGTGATCTCGGTAAAGACATGCTCTCAATAGCTTTTATCTTTGAAGGATTGGCTTCAATGCCCCGACTAGAAACCAGAAAACCGAGTAGCTTTCCAGCCGGTACACCAAAGGTGCACTTACTCGGATTCAGTTTCATTTTGTACTTGCGTAGGTTAGCGAAGGTTTCCTCCAGGTCGGCAAGCAGAGTATGTGTTTTATTCGTTTTGATGACAATGTCATCTACGTACACCTGCACATTCTTGCCGAGCTGGTCATGCAAGCATTTCTGCATGCATCTCTTATAGGTTGCACCCGCATTCCTCAAGCCAAAACACATGACACGATAGCAATAAGCCCCGTACGGGGTAATGAAAGCAGTCTTTATTTGATCAGCGGGATTGAGTGAAATCTGGTGGAAACCAGAGTAGGCATCTATGAAAGACAGCAGTTCACAACCAGCAGTGGAATCGATCACCTGATCGATGCGAGGTAGCGGGAAAGGATCCTTGGGGCATGCCTTGTTCAAGTCGGTGTAGTCGATGCACATGCGCCATGCAGTGGCAGCCTTGGGATCCTCCTTCTTCTTCTCGAACATGACCGGGTTGGCTAGCCAATCCGGATGCAGCACCTCCATGATGAAATTGCTTATCAGTAACTTGGTGATCTGGTCACCAATGGCCTTCCTTCTCTCATCTCCGAAGCGGCGCATAGCCTGCTTCACTGGTTTGGCGTCAGGACGCACATGTAAAGAGTGCTCAACCAACTCCCTCGGGACTCCTGGTAGATCTTCATTGGACCAGGCGAATACATCCCGATTCTCACGGAGGAAGTGGATGAGCTCGCTTTCCTATTTGTCCGCCAACCCGGAGCCTATGACGGCTACGCGGTCGGGGAACTCGGGGTCGACCTGGACCTTCTTTGTCTCCTTGGCAGCTTGGAAAGCGGTGCCATGCTGGGTACTCGGCACACCTTGTGCGCCAGCTTGTGCGGACTGAGCCATGGCCACCACCTCGTACATCTTCTTCTCGGCAGCGATCACCATCGACTCCGCCAACTGGGAGCTAGCAGAGGCACATTCCATGGACTTCTTGTAATCTCCAGAGATGGTGATGATGCCATTGGGACCAGGGATCTTCATCTTCAGATATGCCACATGTGTAGAGGCCATAAACTTGCTCAGAGCAGGCCTGCCGAGTAGGGCATGATAGGGGCTCTGATGGTCCACCACTTCAAACTTCAGGCGCTCTGTGCGGCAGTTCTCCCGGGTACCGAATAGCACATCGATCCACACTCGGCCAATCGGGTTGCACGAGATCCCGGGCACAATGCCATGGAAAGTGGTCTTGCTAGGCAGCATCATGTTCTCGGCCAGGCCAAGCTTCTCAAGTGTGTCCTTGTACACAATGTTGATGCTGCTGCCGTTGTCGATTAGCACCTTGCTGAACCTCACATTCTTCTCGGGGCCCAGGAAGGTAGGATCCAGTACCAAGGCATAGCTACCCGGATTGGGCATCACCTTGGGATGATCTGCTCGGGTCCACCTGATCTCCTGGTCACACCAATACATGTAGTGAGGGACAGCAGGAATCACTGCATTGACCTCCATGGCCCGCCTGTGCTGTGATTGCTTGTCGACTGGCTCAGAAGTGAAGATCATGTAACTCTCGTGGTGCTCTTGGTACTGATTGGAGCCATTGTTGTTGTTGCCCTGGTAGTTGTTGTTGTTGCCTCTGTTGTTGTTGTTGCGGTTGTAGTTGTTGTTGTTGTTGCGGTATCTCTCATTGTTGAAGTTCTGGTTGGCTCCTAAAGCCACCTGGTTCACATTCTCTCTTCTCGGGTACACTGGCGGCCGAGCTGCGGGTGCGCGAGTAGGCTGCACATTGGCATTGGCTGCTGGCAGAGGAAGAGGAGGAGGCAAGCCATCACTCTTGATCGCCTCCCACCACTCGCACTGCCGAGTAGTGTGGTTAGCAGGCCTCGAGGGGTGGTGAGTGTGAAAGCTGCATGGGCCATCCTTCATGTCATCGAAGACAAACTTCTTCGGCTGCTCGGAGTTCCCGCTACCCGACTGAGAGGTGCGAAATGGCTTCTTGTTGCCTTGGCCCTGGTTCTGGTTCTGCCCGTAGGCTCCAGCAGGTTTCTGCCTCTGGCTGCCACCAGCTCCAACAGTCACTGCATTCACCTCTTCGGGATCATACCGATTATCTACTCGGCGCTTGTTGCGGAACTCGTTGCGCTTGCTGTTGCTGAAGTTTCTTCTCGGCTCAGAGGAGTCCATCAGTGGCTGAGTAGGATCACCGAGTGCGTACTGATCTGCAATCTTGATGGTCTCCGCCAGAGTGTTCGGCATCTCCCTCTGCAATCTCTGCCACAACATACTACCATGCCTGCATCCTTGCGCAAACCAAGTGATGGCCTGTGCTTCATTCACACCCTCACAGGTGTTCCTCAATGTGCTCCACCGAGTAAGATACTCGCGGTCTGTCTCGTCTTCTCGCTGCCTGCAGGCTGATAGCTGCTGTGGCCTATTCGGCCTCTTGTATGTGCTCGTGAAGTTGCTGATGAAGGCATCCGAGAAATCCAGCCAGCAGTTAATGCTGTTCTTGGGCAAGTTGTTGAGCCAAGTACGGGCTGGACCCTCTAGCATCTGTGGAACATAGCGCAGCCCATCTTCTGTTGCCATTCGCGATATGGACCGCGATGACATAGTCATTGAGCCAATCTTCAGGCTTGGTGCTGCCATTGTAGCTTGGTGCCTCTTGCAAGCTGGAAGTTCTTCACGGACGGCTCGTTCATGATGCGCGGGCCAAAGCACTCGGGGCCAGGAGGACCCGTGCTCTCCAGCCGCGCCGACAAGCTGATCCGGTCCAAACTGATGCCTCATCTCCAGGCGCCAGCACGCGCTCACCAACACGGTCATGAATATCATAGCCAGCCATCTCCATAGCCGAGTAGCCATCATCATACCTGTCCACCTGCACAGCTGCAGGCTGCTCCACCGGGTTGGCGACTGGTGCCACTGCGCGCGGCTGCTGCCTCTGCCGAGTAGGTTGAGCTGCGGGTTGCCGAGAAGGACCTGGGCGAGCAGCTTCTCGGGCACGGCTTTGAGCTTGATGGGCTTGAGAGCCTGCTCTTGCAGCGTTGTGTTCCTGCCCGGGCTGCTGCGGCACAGCAAGCTGTTTCGCGGCAGCAGCCGGGTCATACTGCATTTGCCTGTCTCTGCCCGCGCCCGCTGCGGCTCTTCTCGCGACTGGGATGCGGAGACGAGGCCTGATCGTTAGATCTAGCCGCGAGTGAACCACCTGCGAAGCCCCAGCACGGGTTGGCCTTCCGGAACTCCTCGTTCTGCCTAGCAGCCTCCAACACCAACTCGTTGAGCCTTTCCTGCTGCCTAAGACGCGCATCGCCATCCAGGCGAGGCAACTCGGCAGCTACAGCCTCTGCAGCTCTAAGTGTCTTGGCGGGTGTGCTATATCTTGGCCTTGTGAAGGTGTTTGCGGTGGCGGACTGAGCGGGAACCTCCGCAACTGTTGCCATCTCGACACCCAAGTTGCGCCGCGTAGCGCCTACTCTGCTAGGCCTCCTGGCGACTGGCGTGAAGCCGTGAGCCTTGTTGTACTCGAGCTGATCTAGACTCAGCTCAAGCCTGATCTTGTCCAACTCCCCTGCTCGGCAAGCAGTCCTGGCGCTGCCGCTCAAGCTGCTCCCTCACGGCTAGGAGCTCGATGTCGGTGGGAGTGGGCATGCCAGGTCGCGTAGCTGACGCGGGAATGACCGTAGACGTGGAAGGCGGCAAGTTGCTCTCCTTCTCGTAGGGCCGGTGAACCCTGCCACCAGCCGGTGCATCAATCTCCTCGACGACGGCCGCAGCGCCAGTAGCGGCTGCGCCAGTGTTTGCCGCCAAGTCACCATCACCTCAGCGCAGTTCGCAGAGCGGCACGCGGGCCTTCCGCGAGCGGCGATCACCGCGGGAGGATCCTCCGCGTCATGCACCAGCTCGGGATACGCGCGGTTGGCGACGGTGGCGACGTAGACAAGGTGAGAGCCGAAGGAGATCACCGAGCCGCCCTCCGGCATGGCCCTGCCGCCGAAATCGCCGGCGTTGTCGGTGACGATGTCGAAGGAGCCGAATCTGTGGACAAGGCCACAGACCACGCGCTCCGCTGAAGAAGATCCCGTCCGAACAGAAACTCCAGCCAGCGCCGCTGGTAGCCCCACGGTGGGCGCCAACTGTCGTGGTGGTGTCACGGCAGATGCCATGGGATGGCTAAAGATGTGGGGACGAAGGACGCTGGAGGTGCTCGGGGGGGATCACGCGACGAGTAGCCGCGTGAGGTACGAAGTAAACACTGCAAACAACACGATCTACCAGGTTCAGGGCCCTCGTGAGGAGGTAAACCCTACTCCTGCCTTTCTTTGTGTATTTTGGTATCTCACCGAGTAGCCACAGTACAAAGTCTTGCTACCGAGTAGCCACTCCCCTCTAGATGATGAACTAGGTCAAGAACTAGGTCAAGAATTAGGTCAAGAATTGGGTTCGATCCTCACGCAGGAGGCGGCGGGGCACCTTATATACATGGTGCCCAGCCGGATACGTCCAAAATGGACAAGTGTCGACATAGTGTGCACATCGTCCTTCTTCCGGGTTCCCGCTGACAGCTTTGGTTCCTAATCTTGGCTGCATCTGGAAAGTCGTTGGGCAAAACAAGGGGACAGACTGGTATCACTGTACCTAAACACAGAGTAGGCCCCCCTTATCCTGCCACGGCCTGCTTCCATGCTGTCACTGTCAGGCAGGCCGGTCCCAGATGAACAGTAGTTCGAATGGTGCCAAGTACGGACCCAGGATACGCGGGATCCTGTGTCGAACGGCTCCTTGACTTTCTGGCCCGAGTAGGTTCCCGATTGTTCCCGCCAATTGTACTCGGGCCAACTCTTCTACTCGAATGTAGAGAACTTGAATGATTCTTCCTTCTGGTCATCTTGAGGTCAGACCGAGTAGCAGTCAACCGGGTAGCAAAATACCGGGTAGGCGGCTACTCGACCAAACCCTTCTTCTGTAAGTCGCCTTTACCACTTGCCTTTACCCTACTCGGGGGTAACCCCCCGACAGGAGGAGAGTGATATCAAAAGGAGGAAGAATGGAGTAGCTACACATGCCTACCTTCTAATGACAATAACTCTTTAACTCATACATTACTTGATTGCCCTCCATGCTTACCAAAGTCTTTATTTCAGATCGATCGAGTTTCTAGACACACACCCCGATCGCCGCCGCCGCCTAGATCGACTTTGTCGTGTCCACCCTCTCGGAGCATCGTCGCCATCTCCGTCCCCGAGCTCCTCCCTCCATATCTGGAGCCGGCGCCGCCCCTGCGCCCCAAAACGAGGTACACGCACATCCTCTTCTCTTCCCCCTCTCGGATTTGTACACGCCCCTGCCCGAAACTAGTTTGATTTTGGTATAGGAATACTTACAAAAGTTGGTATAGGAATACTAGTCTAGGAAAACTAAATTTTGTTGGAACTACTTTGATTTTGTTATAGTAATACTAGTATAGATCTCGTATATTGATTTCATGTTCTTGGATATGTAGTGTGATACACGATGGTTTTGATATCAGTGGGCAACCCTACACTGGATGATTCCAATTCGGTACATTACCTATAAATACTTGTCTTTTAGTTTAATGTTTAGTGCAAATTATGTTTACATAATATGACATAGATACTCTTATTAGGATTCCATATGTGAACTGGATGTGAAAACTGATTTACGAATATTTGTCGAGAAGATAGATCTAGTTGAAAAAGAAAACCGGATATTGAAAGATCTTGTGAAGAAACTTGAAGAAGACAAGATGGTGTTGGAGTTACTTGTTGCCGATATCATCCATGATCACAAGATCAAGATGGAAACAAACCGAGTGAAGATGAGAAAATTGAGAAGATATGCTATTGATAAGCAAGCTTGGTTTCATTATGAAGTTGGTTCAATTGTTACCTTAGTCGCAATATTAATCGCAATGGTTTCTATATTTAGATGTACTAGGTAGATGCTTTTGTGTGGTTGTTGTATGTTGAACTACGCATATGTACTGTGATGCTATATTTAGATGCTTATGTGGTTGTTTCTATGTATATTTAGATGTACTAGGAAGATGCTTTGTGGCTGTTTCTATGTATATTTAGATGTACTAGGAAGATGTTTTTGTGGTTTCATTATACATTTGTATGTTGAACTAAAATTACAGAAAATGGACCATTGTGATGTTTTTGGCTGCCTCGACTTCATGGACAAAAAGTTTAAAATTATACTCTCGCTGCAGTATCGAACTGAGACGGTACGCATCTTTTAGTTCTTCATGTTACGATTCTTCATCTTTGAATTGTGTGCTACTAGTTTATATAGTTGTCTAATTGTTCTTATTTTCAGGTGATTCCATGCGGGGCTAGGCGTGACTTCATGGAACATGTGAATGATCCAATGAATGACTACATGTCATTTGAGGTGAACTTGCACAACCTCGGTAAGCCCCACCTCAACCACATAGTTAAAGTAACCAATGAGAAGGACCAGCCATTTTTCAATGGCCCTGGTTGGAGGAAGTTCACAGAATTCTACGAGATGGATCCTAGGACAAAGTGCATGTTCTACCTCGACTACGGCAAGGACTTCATCTATTTAATGTTCAAGAATCTCGATCCTTTGTACCGGAGGCTAACCGAGTTTCAGGATGAGAATTACCTAGACTAGAGCTAGCTAATGAGAGTGAAGATGCATGAGCTATAGCTACATATATTAGATATACCTATCGACCAAGTTCACTTCGGTTGACTGCTAGTTACTGTTAAGTATGACTGCTATCATGTTTCTGTTAATATGCTCTATTCTGTGAAATATTACTTATCCGGATCGACCGGAACAATATATTTTTTAAAATTTGCAAACCTATATTAGAAGCGAGCGACCCAGCGCGCACGCTTCTGGTATTTTCCGATAGCATAAAGTGCTCCGAAGGTCACATGCTTCTGATAAGTGGTGACTGGGGGTGTGTAATTGTTACACGCTTCCGAAATAAATACCACCAGCGCGATACCGGCAGCGTGTGGGGGCACGCTTCTGATAAGCTTTTCCACACGCTGCATATAGGATTTTTCCTACTAGTGGATGGCTCCCTAATTTCTGCAATATCAACTATGGCGACGGTAGCCGAGCACGGGTTACAAGTACCTAGGCTAGATCGAGTCTGCCGTAGGTTTTATCTCATTTGGCTTTATATATGAGAGCCGGATCGAGCCTTACAGGAGAATTGACCCTCCAAACAACTAAACATAACATCTACGTCATCTGAGTCCTGACCTTACTCACATGGCCTTGTGGGCCACCGTCTGGACGTCGTCCTACGCTTCGCACCACGAGGCTTTCCCTCATGGCCTCTAGCCCCATAGTCCGGCCTTTTGGATCCCGGATGACACTCTATCTTAGGTATCCCCGACACTAACAGAAAACGCGAACCATATCTTTGGGGATCTTAATAGATACATAATCTAAATTATTAAACCATGTTTTAGCATCATCTTTTAATGATAAGGGAAAAAAATTAAACACATAATATGTCGCATCTTCTCCACATCATCAAATAAAGCACCCAAAGCAGCAAGTTTGTTTATGTGTTCAATAGCATTATATTTTTCAATACCACAAAATTATTAGAATATACCATAGGTATAAGTGAAAGAGCAATAGAGAAATCATAATGAGAATTTTTAATGCTTTTAAGACATGTAGAAAATTTAGGATCGGGAGCAAACTTGTTTTTCATAGCATACTTTTCAAATAAGTTCAGCATTTCATGAGGACCTTAAGAGGTATCACAAGCCATTAATTCTTCATCAAACTCAGTATAACTATCTTCAGGAAAATTAACCACATAATATCTTATCTCAGGTGAAACAGTAGGTCTAGAAGGTGAAAGAGGGTGTTCATAAAAAAATTCAGCACTCTAACTATCTTTAGCTTCAGAAATATGTGATTCAAGAAAAGGACCTAATGAACCAGTTTCATCAAGCACATTGGAAACATCATCAAAATCATGAGAGACGATATCAAACTCAACAAAAGAAACATGTGAAGTTTGTGGAACTGACGGTGATGTATCAAATTTACTTAAAACATAAGGTGAATCAAGAGCGGCAACGATGCTGAGAGTTGTACCTTGCTTTGTCTTGGAAGGCAATATTCAAACTATGGTATCACAAGATTTTCCCATGATGGATAATAAATTGCAGCAAGCATTAGAAATCTCAAGTGAACTTATAAATAGAGCTATTCTCTGTAGCAACGGTGTCAGAAAATAATCTTGATGACTGATGTCCCACAAGTATAGTGGGTGTATCGTAGTATCGAACCCAACGAGGAGCAGAAGGTGTTGACAAGCAGGTTGGATAGAGGATTCACTATAAACACTAACATACGGGTTTTTGGAGGTTTTTGATATAGCAAATAAATAAAGTGCGATTACATAAAGTGCAGTAAATAATATTGCAGCGATTGGCCCAATCCTTTTAAGATCAAAGGACAAGACGATTGTTCTACTTATGATTACCAAACATTCTCGAGGACACATGAGAATTTCGTCAAGTGCTTTCGTTTCATTATGGTTGATTAATATTTATTGGTTCGTGAAGTGTTGTGTGGGTGAACCTATACTAATGCACCGCCCAACTAGGACTAATACATACTTGTGATTATACCCCTCGTAAGAATCCGCAAATACAAGAAAGTAATTAAGATAAATCTAACCACGGCCTTAAAACTCTGGGATCCTACACTCCCTCGTGCATTGGTTTCCTAACGGGGGTTTAAGTTTCTGTCACTCCGGCAACCCCACAATTAGTAGCCAAATACACAATGCATCATCCTAGGCCCATAAAGTTGAAGTATCATGTAGTCGGCGTTCACATGAGACCACAAGAAGAATAGCACCATAAGTTAAATACCGAACCACGAAATATTACTTCAACATAACTTCACAACTAACATCATGACTTCTCCCATGTCCTCAAGAACTAAACGAACTACTCACGATACAGCATATGGATCATAATCAGAGGTGATATAAAGGATAATAACAATCTGGTCATAAAATGCTAACACCGATAAATCTCACAAGCATCAACTACTAACAAGTAATCCACACCGGGAGAGATATCTAATGTAAAACAACGATAGAGACCCCTAATTGTTACAGCGGGATGAAGGTGGACGGCGACGGTGATGGTGCTGGCGATGAGGATGATGATGATGATGATCTCAATGAAGCCCGGAGTGATGAAGGTGACGATGGAGACGATTTCCCCTCTCCGGGGAGGAATTTCCCCGGCAGATTTCTCCCTGCCGGAGAGGTTTTCTCTCTCTGGTGTTTTCCGCCCCGAGGCAGCGGCGGAATAATTCTTCGATGATGTTCTGGGGCTTAGGGTTCCCTGGGGGTCAAGTACGCGAAAGGGGGCGCCCGAGAGTGGGCTAGGGGGGCCACACCCCCCCAGGAGCGGCCAGGGGCGCCGCCTGGTGGTGTGGGCCCCAGGTGGCCCCCTCCGGGTGCCCTTCTGGCTCACTTCCTCCTCGGAACTTCTAAGACTCCTCCGGTATCCACCCTATTTTTCTTATCTTCTGAAATAGGGTATCTTGACGGTGCGTTTTTCATCAGATTTCTGGTTTCGGTGTTTATTCTCCAAAAATTATGAAACATGCAAAATAAGATAAAATAACATAAGTGATGCATCATAACATGAAATATATCGATGAATAACAGAAAATAGCAATATAAAGTAGTGGTGCAAAATGGACGTATCAACTCCACCAAGCTTAGACCTCGCTTGTCCCCAAGCGAAACTGAACTCAGTAAACATGACCACAGGTTTATGGAGTGTCGTGTCAATAAATAAAATACGGACAAGAGGCATCACATCTAACAAAGAACACGTCATTTTAGACAACAACTTCCTCTCATATTATCAAACTTGAAACAAGTATAGGAAATCACAATAAAGGTGCAAAAGGAAATAAAAATTGGTAAAGGAAAACTTCATTCTTGGTCAGAGAACAATTAACAATGTACTTATCTTTCGATCAGAGTCTTTATACTAGAGCTTATATTGCAGAGTTTATCGTGCTCAATTATAACAATCTCTTTGCAGACATTGGTAACTTTCAAAGTGGTATTCAAACAGATAAAAGCATTTGTACAAACAAGGAAGAATAAAGAACATGATTGAGTAAATCAACATATAGATGGATGAATCACAAAAACACAAATGCTTGCTAAGGACAGAAAGAAGTAGGTTTACTGAATCAACATAAAGGTAAAAGATAGGCCCATCGAAGAGGGAAGCATGTATCACTCATGTGCTAGAGATTTTATTTTGTAAAACAGAGGTATAAAATGGTTGACACTCCTCCCAACCTTTCTTACACAAACCATGGCTAGCCGAATCCTCGGGCGCATGCCAACAGTCACATACCATGGAGGAGTGTCCAAATATTGAGAGGTGTATGCTGATGTCAACGAATGGCAAACAGAAAATACAGTACGTCACAAGCCAACTAGACTTCACACGAGCGGCTTCCATAGAAGGACACAACTGGTATAGAAGGTCATACCTCTTTCTCTTTTTTTTACAAAATTATGCTTTGACTGATAAATCAGGGGCAAAAATAGTAAAGAGAATTTGTATTATTATTTGGGGATGGGAACCCCGCTGCCAGCTCTTCTAGCATTTGGATAAACGGATGAAGGCACTAGTCCAGGGTGTGAAATCCAATCAACAAGTGAGATAAAGATTCTCTATTTGCGTCCTCATGAGCTAAAATAGGGGTACAAAACAGGTATAATTTTGAAGGTTTAAAGGTAGAATACAAGCAATTTACTTGGAGTGACGGTGAAATACCACATATAGGTAGGTATGGTGGACACAAATGGCAAGGTTTTGGGGCTCAAGGTTTGGATGTACGAGAAGAATTCCCTCTTAGTACAGGTTTTTGGCTAGCAAGGTTGGATAGCAAGCATACGAATTGAGGTAAAACAAACAAAAACATATATTATAAAGCCAATCATGCAATCTTCCTTGAAGGTACAAACAAACTTATTTGGGAATACTAAGCTTATAAGCTAACAAGAAAGAAAGATCATGGAATAATATATCTATATGCAACTCCCTCTTTTCTACTTAAGTATCAACGTATTGTTGCTACTGACCAATGCTAAGTTTGCCAAAACCAACTAGATTAACTTGAAGTTCCAACATTAATACCAATACTAACAACAAGATCAACCATATAAAAAAATTGCAAACTAAAATAAAGTAGAGGAAGTAGATGATTAAACTCCTCATTAATATTTCATTACGACAACTCAAACCAAGGGATACAACGATAACCAACTAAAGAGTTATACTTCCATACTTCAAACCTTCCTATATGATATTTTCTCTACTCATGATATGACTCTACTAAAAGGTAAAAAGATGAAAGATAAAGGTGTGATACCGCCGCACTCCCCCAAGCTTGGAACAAGCCAAGGGGATGCCAATACCAATGATGAATTAATTCTTCGGTGGTGGTGGTGAATCCTTCTCAATGAGCTTATCAATTGATTTCTTCATATCTTCAATTGCGAACATAAGCATACACATCATCTCCGTATTGTGCTCAATACGGTTCGCGGGCTTGTCAGATGGTGAATTCCAGCCATCAAGATTTGTACCCCACACTTCCTTAGATTGAGAGCTTTCTTAATTTGCACGGTTAGAACGATCCATATCCCAGCGAGAAGGCAACTTTGCCTCGAGTACCCTCATAGATTAATACTCATGAATTAAAGTATGGAAAGGTTTCTTTATGCCTGAAAGTGGTGTCCTTGAAGCTAAGCAGTGACGTGGGGCCTTCCCTCTGGTGCTCATCCTCGTCGTTTGCTTGGAAGGTTTTGCAACCACTCCAATGCTTGCCATAGTTGCGCGTGGAAGCACTCGTGGGTTTTCTTCTACATCTCCTTCAGCTCCACTCTCGATCTCCTCCTCCGGGTTCCGGTCTTAGAGATCATCTTCCTTCAGTCCCTTCCCTTTGTTGTTGTTGGCGGAGACCATGGTGCTTCTAAAACTGCAAACAAATCCTGGCAGAAATAGCTGGAAACAGAAACACAACGAGAAAACGATATACAGACCTCAGGGGGTCTACGGGGTTATATAGCAAAAATATGCGTAAACGAAAGGAAAGTCCAGGTCGAAAACGAGTCGGAGAGGGGCTCCGGGGTGCCCACACCATAGCCAGGCACGGCCAAGGGTGGGCCCGCGCCCAGGCATGGTATGTTGCCCTGGGGCACCTCCTCCTACTCTTCTTCAGCTCGATATTTTTCATATTTTCCAAAAACCAATAAATTATAACTTGGAAGATATTCCGCGAACTTTTTCTTAATAGAACTGTTACCTATTCCAAAACAGACTCTGCGGATTCTAGATTCTTCCCTCTAATGAACTTTTTCGGAGTCATTACTTGAATAACATCAACATATTCATCATAAGAATCCCCATAAATATGATGTTTGAGTCTCTGCCCATTTACCACTTATGTAGTGTTATCTTTAAGGGAAGCAATTTTGATTGCACCCGATCGATACACTTCTTCAATAATATAAGGTCCTTCTCATCGGGAGAGTAATTTTCCTGCAAAAAATCTTAGACGAGACCGATAAAATAGAATTTCTCACCAACATGAAACTCTCTTTTAAGGATTCTTTTATCATGCCATTGTTTAACTTTCTCTTTAAAGAGTTTAGCATTTTCATAAGCTTCACATCTCCATTCATCTAAATGATTCAAATCAAGCATTCTTTTCTTACCAGCAAGTTTAAAATCTTTATTAAGTTCTTTCACTTCCCAATACGCTTTGTGTTCTAATTCTAAAGGCAAGTGACAAGCTTTTACATAAACCATTTTATAAGCAGACATACCCATAGGATTTTATAAGCAGTTCTATAAGCCCATAAGGCATCATTCAACTAATCATACCAATTCTTCCTAGATTTATTAACAGTCTTTTGCAAGATAGATTTAATTTCTCTATTTGATAATTCTACTTGCCCACTGGTTTGAGAATGATAAGCTGAGGCAATTCTATGATTAACATCATATTTAGAAAGGGTTTTTCTAAAACCGCCATGAATAATGAGAACCTCCATCAGTCATAAGATATCTAGGCACACCAAACTTAGGAAAAATGACATCCTTAAGCATTTTTAAAGATGTCTCACCATCAACACTTTTTGTAGGTATAGCTTCTACCCACTTAGTAACATAATCAAGAGCAACAAGAAAGAACCCATAAAGTCAAATCCCCAACAATCAAAAGGTTCAGTAGCAAGAGAATAACTCATAGGCATTTCATTACGTCTAGAAATATTACCAACTCTTTTACATTCATCACAAGATAAAATTAATTTACGTGCATCTTTAAAGAGAGTAGGCCAATAGAAACCTGATTGTAGAACCTTCTGTGCGGTTCTATCTCCAGCGTGATGTCCTCCATAAGCACTAGCATGACACTTCTTCAATATTTCACGTTGTTCATGATCTAGAACACATCTTCTCATAATACCATCTACTCCTTTTTTATATAATTGTGGGTCATCCCAAAAATAAGGCCTCAAATCATAGAAGAATTTTTTTCTTTGTTGAGCTATAAATGTTGGAGGAAAATACTTGGAAACAATAAAGTTAGCATAATCAGCATACCATGGGCTATCTTAGGATTTTACCTTTATTGCAGCCAACTGTTCATTTGGAAAACTATCATTAACAGGAATAGGGCTAAAAGTAATGTTTTCCAATCTAGACAAGTTATCGGCAACATGATTTTCAGCACCCTTCCTATCCACAATATGCAAATCAAACTCTTGTAAAAGCAACACCCATCTAATAAGCCTAGGGTTAGCATCTTTCTTTTCCATAAGGTATCTAATAGCAGCATGATCAGTATGAATAGTAACCTTTGAATCAACAATATAAGGCCTAAACTTATCACGGGCAAAAACTTTAGCTAAGAACTCTTTTTTAGTGGTAGCATAATGATTTTCAGCAACATCAAGAGTCTTACTAGCATAAGGAATAACATTCAACTTCTTATCTACGCGCTGTCCAAGAACAGCACCTATAGCAAAATCACTAGCATCACACATAATTTCAAAAGGTAAATTCCAGTCAGGTGGTTTAACAATAGGAGCAGTAGTTAAAGCCTTCTTTAAAGTTTAAAAAACTTCCTTACAGTCATCATCAAAAACAAATGGTGAATCGTTTTGAAGAAGATTAGTAAGAGGCTTTGATATTTTAGAGAAATCTTTAATAAACCTCCTATAAAAACCAACTTGTCCAAGAACACTACAAATACCTTTAACATCCCTAGGACATGACGTTTTCTCTATGGCTTCCACTTTAGCTTTGTCAACTTCAATACCTCTTTCAGAAATTTTATGTCCAAGAACAATTCCTTCATTAACCATAAAGTGGCATTTCTCCCAATTAAGAACAAGATTAGTTTCCTCACATCTCTGCAAAACTTTATCAAGGTTGTGCAAACAATTACCAAAAGAAGTACCATAGACGGAGAAATCGTCCATGAATACTTCCACAGTCCCTTCACAAAAACCATGAAAAATAGCAGACATGCATCTTTGAAACGTAGCAGGAGCATTACACAAACCAAAAGGCATACGTATATAAGCATAAGTACCATAAGGACAAGTAAAGGTTGTTTTCTCTTGATCTTTTGCCCTAACAGTAATTTGAGAAAACCCAGAATAACCATCAAGGATGCAAAAATGATTTTTCTTAGACAACCTCTCTAGCATTTGATCAATAAAGGGTAAATGATAATGATCTTTCTTAATAACTTTATTAACCTTTCTAAAATCAATGCACATTATATAACAGACTACTACTCTTTGGGGAATAAGCTCATTATTTTCATTAGGAACAACAGTCATTCCTCCTTTCTTACGAACATAGTGCACAGGGCTTACCCATCTACTATGAGCAATAGAAAAAATAATACCAGCATCAAGGAGTTTTAATACCTCATTTCTTACCACTTCCTTCATCTTAGGAATTAAATGGCATTGATGTTCAACAACTGGTTTTGCATCAGGTTCAATATTAATAGCATGCTGACATATAGTAGGAGAAATCCCCTTATAATAATCAAGAGTATATCCAATATCTCCACGGTGTTTCTTAAGAATTCCCAATAATATTTCCTCTTCTTCACCTGGAAGTTTAGCACTAATAATAACATGATATATTTTCTTATCATCAATATAAGCATATTTAAAATCATCAGACAAAGGTTTTAAATCAAAGACAAGATCCTCCTTGGGTGGCAAAGTGGTACCAAGTCTTCCACAGGTAAATTATGTTTCAGTATCACCGGTTGACGAAGAAGAACATCGTCAATCTCATTTCTCTCTTCCATAAAGACCTCACTTTCATGGTCCTCCATATATTTCTGCAAATCATTATTAGGAGCAAGAGCAATAGAAGCAAGTTGGTCAACTTTAAAATTCTCATCAGGAAATTTAGATTCATAAGGTGCTCTAACAAATTTGGAGAAATTGAACTCATAAGATTTTCCATCAAATTTAGTCAATATCTTCTCCCTCTTACAATCTATAATAGCAGCACAAGTGTTTAGGAAAGGTCTACCAAAAATAATAGGACAAGTTTTACTAGCATCCTTATCAAGTACTAGAAAATCAGTGGGATATTTAGTTTTACCACATAAAACTTCCACATCTCTAAGAATACCAATCGGAAAGACAATTTCTCTATTAGCAAGATGAATAACCACATCAATATCTTCAAGCTCACAAGAACCAGTTTCATGCATAATTTCTCTATAAAGCTCATAAGGTATAGCACTAGAACTTGCACCAATGTCACAAAAACCATAATAGCAATGATCACCAATCTTAACAGAAAGCACAGGAACACTACTTTTCTTAGGTCTATGAGGATGGGAAACAATATTATAAGTATCCTCACAAAAGACAATGTGTTCATCCTCCACATTTCCACAAACAAGATCTTTTACTATTGCTACATCAGGTTCAACAGTTATTTGTTCATCAGGTTCAATAGATTTTTTATTACTCTTGTTAACCACACTAGCCACAATAGAGTGTTCTTTCACCTTAGCAGGGAAAGGCATTTTTTTCAACATAAGGCTCAGAAACAGCAGGATTAACAACACGCACTTCTATATTACTAGAAGAAACAATATATTTATAAGGTGCATGGTACTTGCTAAATTCCTTCTTAGGAATATCAAGATAGGAGGAAAAAGCTTTAAGACAGTTTGCAAAAATTTGAGAATCAAGACAACAAACAGCACTAACATTATAGAAATCATCGGTTCCCATAAAAGATTTAATGCATTCATAATCATAATTTATACCTGACTTTCTAACTTTGTCGTTCTCCCATCCTTCAGTGTTCTCTTGAATACGGCCAAGAAGATCCCATTTCGCCTCTCCCTTCATACGTGTGAATGATCCAGAACAACAAGCATCCAATAAATCCTTATCATGAAGAGAAAGCATTGCATAAAAATTATTGATAACAATATTACTCGGGAGTTCACGAACGGGACATTTGAGCATTAATAACTTCATTCTCCCCCACGCTTGGGCAATACTCTCTCCATCATGAGGCCAGAAATTATATATTTGATTCCGGTCTTTATGAATCTCACTAGGAGGATAAAATTTAGAATAAAAGAGAGGAACAATTTCCTCCCATCCAATAGATTCACCATTCTCCAGTAATTTGAATCTTGCAGCGGCTTTTCCTTTCAGCGATAAAGAAAATAGTTTCCTTTTAACGTGATCCATTGTAATACCTGCACACCTGAATAAATCGCATAATTCATGTATAAAGAGCAAATGATCACCGGGATGGACAGTTCCATCACCATAATAGCAGTTATGCAACACGTCCAACAATTTTCGTAGGTATTTTATAAGGATCTAATTCAGCAGATAACGGGTCACCTACTACTTTAGTGGTAACGGTAGAAGTACCCCTAAACAGAGAACCAAAGATATTCTCCATAATGGAATAAAACAGCAGACAGAAATAAAAACAATACTCACAAAGTTTCTCTTACCAATTCCACTTACCAATAGCGCTTCACTCCCCGGCAACGGCGCCAGAAAATAGTCTTGATGACTCACAAGTATAGGGGGTGTATCGTAGTACTTTCAATAAATAAGAGTGTCGAACCCAACGAGGAGTAGAAGGTGTTGACAAGCCGATTGGATAGAGTATTCACTGTAAACACTAGCAAACGGGTTTTTCGAAGTTTTTGATATAGCAGATAAATAAAGTGCGATTAAATAAAGTGAAGTAAATAATATTGCAGCGACTGGCCCAATCCTTTTGAGAGCAAAGGACAAGCCGATTGTTCTACTTATGATTACCAAACGTTCTCGAGGACACATGGGAATTTCATCAAGTCCTTTCGTTTCATTACAGTTGATTAATATTTATAGGTTCGTGAAGTGTTGTGTTGGTGAACCTATGATAATGCACCGCCCAACTAGGACTAATACATACTTGTGATCATACCCCTCGCAAGCATCCGCAAATACAAGAAAGTAATTAAGATAAATCTAACCACAACCTTAAAACTCCGGGATCCTACCCTCCCTCGTGCATTGGTTTCCTAATGGGGGTTTAGGTTTCTGTCACTCCGACAACCCCACAATTAGTAGCCAAATACACAATGCATCCTCCTAGGCCCATAAAGGTGAATTATCATGTAGTCGACATTCACATGACACCACTAGAAGAATAGCACCACAACTTAAATACCAAACCACGAGATATTACTTCAACATAACTTCACTACTAACATCATGACTTCTCCCATGTCCTCAAGAACTAAACAAACTACTCACGAGACATCATATGGATCATAATCAGATATGATATAATGGATAATAACAATCTGGTCATAAAGTGATAACACCGATAAATCTCACAAGCATCAACTACAAACAAGTAATCCACACCGGGAGAGAGATCTAATGTAAAACAACGATAGAGACCCCTAATTGTTACATCGGGTTGAAGGTGGACGGTGACGGTGATGGTGCTGGTGATGAGGATGATGATGATAATGATGCTCTCAATGAATCCCGACGTGATGACGGTGACGATGGCGACGATTTCACCTCTCCGGGGAGGAATTTCCTCGGCAGATTTCTCCCAGCCGGAGAGCTTTTCTCTTTGTGGTCTTTTCCGCCCTGAGGCGGCGGCGGAATAATTCTTCGATGATGTTCTGAGGCTTAGCGTTCCCTGGGGTTCAAGTACGCGAAAGGGGGCGCCCGAGAGTGGGCCAGGGGGCCACACCACCCCTAGGCGCGGCCAGGGGGCGCCGCCTGGTGGTGTGGGCCCCAGGTGCCCCCCCTCCGGGTGCCCTTCTGGCTCACTTCCTCCTTGGAACTTATATTACTCCTCCGGTATCCCCCCTCCTTTTCCGATCTTCTGAAATAGGGTATCTTGACGGTGCTTTTTCCATCAGATTTCTGGTTCCGGTGTTTATTCTCCAAAAATTATGAAACATGCAAAATAAGATAAAATAACATAAGTGATGCATCATAACATGAAATATATCGATGAATAACAGAAAATAACAATATAAACCAGTGATGCAAAATGGACGTATCAATGACCTAAAAGTATAGGGGATCGCAACATTCTTTGAGGGAAGTATTTCAATACAAATTTATTAATTCAAAACAATGGA
The DNA here is from genome assembly GCA_028641055.1 of Alopecurus myosuroides. NCBI lineage: Eukaryota > Viridiplantae > Streptophyta > Magnoliopsida > Poales > Poaceae > Alopecurus > Alopecurus myosuroides. The sequence goes on from JAPCYS010002125.1 coordinate 27,040, forward strand.
AGCCAAAGAATACATATAAATCTTAGCAGCCGAGTTGTCAATTCAGCCACACGTGGAAAGAAACTTGCTTGACACAATTTATTAGTAGCAACAACGATATAATGGCAGCAACGGTTTGATATTAGCAACATTAATAAAGTAACAATAGTAATAGTAACAACAAAATAATTAAAGTGGAAAACATGGCTAAGACCACCATAGGCATAGGAACGGCTAAATGGTATTGCATAAATAAGATAGCTAATGTAATAGTCATAACACAAGGCACAAATAAATTAGTAAAACCATCCAGACATCAATAAAACATAGGCATGTATTTTGTATATAGTTGTACATGCTTGCAATAAGAACTTGTACACCATATTTTGTCCTACCATCTCGTTTTAGCAGGGCCAATAAAGGTACTTATGATAATTAAGGTGCTCATTTTACAAAGCATCAAAACAAAGCATTAACACTCAATGAATACATGCAATCCTCAAGTCAAAGCCAATTCCTTTGATATCTCAATCTATCACCTTGGGTTCTCCAGTTCCATACAAATGATAGGTGTGAAAACTTGCTTATAGGAACCAAAACAACACTTATATCTGTTAACTCATGACAACATAAAGGTTCCAGTTTTGAAATCATGCCACTCGGGCCGTAGTAACAAGCATTAAGAACAAAAAAATTGCAACAACGATAATTAACACCAATAGAGTATAATAGGCATCATGCCCTAACAATCTGACATGTATTACATGAACGATCTCATCCAATCCCTACCATCTTCTTTGCCTATAGCAGAGAATTACTAACACATGGATGGGGAAATTATGGTTGGTTGATAGAAAGACGTTGGTGATGATGATAGCAAAGATCTGCTCCCTGAAGATCAATCCTTGTCACGGCAGGGTGCCGGAATATGACCTTCTGACCCTTGAAATAGTCTTTCCGATGGTGTCAATGTTCTAAATCGTCTTTCGGGAAATCCTCCAGGGGTTAGGGTTTTTTTGTGATGAAAAATATATAGTTCGAAGGGCTCGTTAGATTGTGCCCGAGGCGGGCACGCAGGTGCTTGGTGTGGCCCCACTTATAGTCACGCATGGGGCCCATGTGGCCTCTTGGGCCTCCCCTTAAGGTTCCCTCCTAAATTCGGAGTTTTCCAACAAGTATGATGTTCTGTAACTTTTTCAGATTTTTTTAGCAGTTTCATTTTTTGACCTTTTCTGCAATGCACGGAAACATTAATATAAACCGGCACTAGGCATTGGATTAATAGGTTAGTTTAATAAGTTCTATAAAACCATAGTAAAACATATATAAATTATATAAAACAAGAATGAAACAATCAAAAATTATAGATATGTTTTGGACGTATTAGTGTGCCACCGCGTGGGGCCACCCCTCACGACACCCCTTCGCCTATATCTTTTCCTCGACCTAATTTTCTTAGGGAGCGCCTTTTTTATGTCACCGTCTCAAGGTGAAAACGAGATAGATAAGAAATTTATGTCCAGTAGGAAGATCCCGTTGGGGAAACTTCCCTCTCGGAGGGTGAAATGGAGGCCATCGTCATCACAACATGAATCATCGGGATCATTACATCCATCAACACCATCACCGCCACCATATTCACCGCCATCTTCACTCCATCTCGCAATTCAATCTATGAGTTGTAACTTGGTATATCATTGAGAGTTTCTTTTCGTTCTTGGTTACCCTTTGTAGTTGATGCTTAGAATTTTTATTGATGAAACATGGTTATGTTCAGATTCTCAACCATTATTTTGTACCAACTGATCATGATCTATATGATACTTTGTGAGGAGTTCATTCATTTCTTGAGGACATGGGAGAAGCCTTATTGCTAGTAATCAGGTGAAGTTAAGTAAAGTCTAATGTTTTGATATTTAAGTTGTGGTGTTATTTCTCTAATAGTTATGTAAATGTCGACTACATGACACTTCACTTTTATGGGCATAGATAAATGCATTGTGTATTTAATTTATTTATGATGGTTAGCAGAGTGACAGAATACCTAACACTAGTTTACAAATTATTGCACGAGGGTATGTTTGGATCCCGAAGTTTAAAGATGTGGTTACTTATATCTTAATTACTCTTATGTAATTGTAAATAGCTTGCAACATGGATTAATCACAAGTATGTTTATTTTCCAAGCAAAGTTGATACATTAGCATAGGTTCACCCACACAACACTTAACAAAACAATAAAAGTTAATCACTAGAATTTGATGAAAGTAACTTGGCAATATTCCCATGTGTACTCAATAGCATTTTAATATCTATAAGAAAACACCAGTTTGTCCTTAGCTCAAATAAGGATTGAGATACTTGCTCTTACTTATTTTTTTGTTAGCGGTACCTTTGCTTTTATACAACCATTAAATGTCTCACGGTGTTTATAGTGAAACCTTACCGAAATCCGCTGACAAACATATTATCTTGCTTGTTGGGCTCTACACTCTTACTTACCAAAAGGACTACGGATCTTGTGGGTCATCGGCAACACACGTGTGTGTATTGAGTTTGGATCAGTTAGCAACATCCATGGTTGACGAGAAAGCATCACCAGATTGAAAAAGTGGAGGTCTCTAAAGCCCAAACCACCCTCGCACTCCGTCTGTGACATTTTCTTCCAGCTCACCCAATGAATATTTCTCTCATCCTCTTTTTGTTACCACCAAAACCTATCCACCATATCACTCATTCATCGCATAAGCTCTTTGTAATATCAAAGCACGACATTGCGGACATAGGGACCGCCTGGGCACACACTTTGATTAAAAAAACTTTCGCACTTATGATAGTAGCCTCTCATCCCAGCCCTGGATTCTCTCCAAATTTGGCCTTTCAGGTACTAAAAAAATATACTTCTTCAATCTGGAAACCCAAGATATCTTTCATTTACAGCTTATGTGTTGGTATGTAGAGTGGCCATGACTTCATGCCTTGCATAATTTGGGTTATTAGGACTGTACATAGCCACCGACTTTGGTGTAGTTCACTATTTTTCCCAAACAAGCCTCATAAAGAGATAACACATTTCGTAAATGGGTTGAATTCTATTTAGCAACTTTCAAAAGAATGAATGAATCATCCGCGAACAAAAGATGATTGAAACTTGGGGCTGTTCAACATACACTCACATCTTGATTTGTATTCTATGCGCTTCATCTTTATTGAGTAAACACGTGAAATCCTCCCCCCAGAGATCAAGAACAGATACACAGAGAGAGGATCTCCTTGGCATGAACCCCTCTATGGGAAGATAGTGCCGGAATAGGTATTTTTTACTTTAAATCAGCAAGTACACCGAGGTCACACACAACACGATTCTCTTAAAAAACTCCCCTTCAAATCCATCTTCCGCATCATATCCTCCATAAAAGGCCAATCGACATTGTCATATGCTTTTCTCACATCCAGCTTGATATGGCTGGTCCTACCAGTGCTGCATGTATTCTTATCCTTGGAACTTCCATTGCAGATGCTATAAAGAGATGGTTGCTACTTCTATGCCTATCACACAAGGAGAAAGTCAAAGATGTGACCGACAAGTTTCTTGGTACGTGGTGTGTCATATGCTTGAAGGAGTCCGAATGGGGGCCACCTGCAGCCGAGATACACTTGAATATGGGGTTGGAACGCTAGGAAAAATTAATGATATGTAAAGTTTAAGATTGTGTCAACTATTCATGCGTGACCTTGTGTTTTTGGCCGAACCTTCTATCAGGTCAATTTGCATCGTTATGAGTCCAAGTCAATTAGGATTCGAGTTAGGTTTGGTTTTGCCCTGTCCAGCTGAATAGGTGTTGGCCTTCTACAAACAAAGGAGCTGACGATTAGGTTTAGGGAGGTTATGGTGATTTTTTGAACACAATGTGTTTTCGAGGGTACATATTCGTATCGAGTTTTGGGGGAAGCTCTCTAAAAATCTCTAAGTTTTAGAGGAAACTGTAGAAAATATTTGTCGTCAAAAAGATTCTTGGGCGTATATCAAGAATCGGCATGAGGCGTGTTTAGTGTTCATCATGTTGCGTGTTGCAATCTGTACCTCATCTTAAAGATACGTTTTATTGCGTAATTGGAAGGTTAGTTGTCTTTGTTCGCCATGAAAGATTGGGCGTAAAAAATGCTTTGGATCACGTTGATCCTCATCACATCTTGATTGGCACAAACTTCTGATCCCCACTCCTCTTGTTTAACATCAAATGAGTTCGTTCATATGCTAAAAGGATGGCATCCATGATTAATGTACTAGGAACGAAGGCGCTTTGATTTGGAGCTATGATTTTTGACAGGAAAATCGTCTATATGTTTGCTAACACCTTCGACACTAGTTTATATACCGAGTTGCATAGTGATTGACCTCAACTCTTTCATGCTCAACAGTTTTACTTTGGGGAACAGAACAACACATGGCTCGTTCCACCCCTCAGACATATCACACCCATTTAGGACGTGAAAAACCTCTAAAAGAGAAAATTACAAAAAATACACCACATTTCGGTGCCAAATTAGCAAATCCACCGGTTCAAAGCGATTTCTCAAAAATCCACCACTTTTATGTTGGTGGCTTGCAATGTGCGCTGATTGTCGAATTAAACCGTGCTAACACGATTTCTGACGTCTCGGACCCACTATCAGGGGTGACATGACAGTGCGGAGACGATCAACGATTACAAACATCACACATTCCCTGACGCACACCCCGTGCTCGTGGCAAGGTCAGGTGTGGTGCCCACCGGTTTGGCTCGGGGATGGAGACAACACATAGGGGCAGTCCCTGGCGTTAGACACCACCAGCTGCTGATGGCCGTCTCCCTCCTCGCGGAGCAGGAACATCACGGAGTACGAGCTGCCGCCGGCCTCGTCGTTCCTCGTCCGTGCGCCGGTGTGGATGCAACTTCGGATCACTTCGGGGTCGAGCCGGAGGAGATGGAGTTGGGATGGGGCGGAGACGGAGGATAGGGACGGAGGTTAGATAGGGAGTAGCAGCGCTAGCAGACCAGTACGGAGTGCCTACCTCCGCCCAAACCCCTCGGCGCAGTTTCGTGGATCGAGTCGGAGAAGAGGGGCGACGCCGACAGCCGGGGATGGAGGTGGGAATGAGGAGTAGGGGGGAGGGCGGCACCGGCTGCCGGGGACGGAGGTGGGGATGAGGAGCCGGAGGTGAGTGGCAGCGCTAGCGTCCTAGGACGGAGGCGCCGCTCACGAGCTTGGTGAGGATTTAGTGCATGTGAAATAAATAAAAGAAATGAAAAAGAGAGGAGCTGACAAGTGGGTCCCTAAAATTTTTACAGAAAAACCCAAAAGTTAGAGATGTCTAACGTTTTCCATCTCCGCCTTGCCACGTCACCACTGACAGTGGGTCCCAGCTGTCAGAAATAGTGTTAGCGCGGCTCATTTCGTCAATCAGTGCGAATTGAACACTTGCAACGCAATACTGATGGCTATTTGCGATTTTGTTCAAAATCGTCTGTTTTGCGGATTTCGAGCTCAATTGTGGTGGTTTTTTTTTAATGTTTTCCCTTGGTAATGTTCACGCTGACCACGTCCCAGTACTTTTTATAGAAGAGAGCATGCATGCCATCCAAACCAGGTGCTTTGAAGTCCCTGATGCTGTCGTGTGCACCCTTTATCTCTTCCACCGAGGATTCCTTCAGAAGCCTACCGTTTATAGCCGATCGACGTGGTGCAAGAGCTCAAATGTTCGTGTCACTATAGAAGAGGAAAAGAGGTTTATAAAGTACTCTCTCCGTTCCAAAATACATTATTTCCATTTATCCAAATATATGTGTATGTATATACTACTAAAACATATCTACATAATCTATATTTGGACAATGGAAGTCATGTATTTTGGAACGGAGGAAGTAGTTCGTAGCTACCTCCGCTAACTCCTCCACTTCTACTCCATCCTCCCTTCTTAATACCTTGATACATTTTTCCTTTTTCCTTCTCGATGCCATCGAATGGAAAAACCTGTCCATGCAAATCTCCCTATCCCTTTTAATCCCTTTCTTCTGTTACAAATAGGCGCAGCGAATCGCGGATCAACCAAGAATAAGAACACGGATTTTTACGTGGAAACCCTTACGGGAGAAAACCACGGCACGCACAAAGGCGTATCACTATAATTGGGAGGAGTATTACAATACACGAGAGGACAAACCCTCTACGTGCTAATCGGGTGGATCTCTCTTGATCTCACATCTTTCTCTCTCTCAATCTATTCTATGACTACCTCGCACTATATATTGGGGCAAACAACTCTCTTTCTTGGCGGACACGAAATAGAGTTGTAGTTGTGCACGTCTAGCACGGTTACCTTGCCTTAGTCTGGTAGGACTCCAACTGTAGTACAACACTTGTATGGGATTCGGAACATAATAAAATAACACTCCACCTTGAGACGAAATCCCGTACAATAATCATAGATAGCATCAACTCCTCAATTAAAGTCATCACAAGTAAACCTTGTGCCTTGAAACGTCCATAGGACTTATAAACTTCTCACGAAGTCATACTGAGAAAATCAATCGGTATGTCGTCCATAACATAGCACAGCTGTCAACAAAGCAGACATACGAAACTTGGGATCACCCAATAAAAGTCTGAGTCTGTGCCACTGACCTCAAAAAACTGAAACTGCTCAATCATCAAATGACATAAGTCATCATATCTCCTGTGGTGCATAAACGAGCGCATAGCTCATAGTGCAACATCTTGATGCACATCGCATTGTGAAGAACTCATCTCATGGAATCTGAACATGCTACAAAACACATAGCACAAATCTCGGCAAACAATACTCATGCAAGAGCATCCAGTACGGAGCATATCACGTACCCAAAAACTGCCGTCTGAAAAAATCCATGACATGGTCAAAGACTGTTCTTGTAAAACAACTGTCGGATGAAGAAAATTCCTAAACATGCAATGGAGCTTAAACTCTGCAATAGACCCCTCTTGAAAGAGCAAAGACAACTAAATTGTACTTGAACTGAACAGTACCAATGTTGTAGTATCTAGCAGACAACACATCTCCTCTTGCACCACAACTGATCCTCATCACGAACATGAACAAAACCTTCACATGCATAACAGCAAATATCTCTGGAGAGTATAGAGTATATGCTGGCTACCAACAGGCTTAACAATTACCTCCTCCTTAATTTTTTTTCTGATAACTGAACTGTGTTCTTCAAATAAACTGCAGCTATATTGCATCCATAATATCCAATGGGCAATAATCCCAAAAACTCCACCTTAAACAAAAAACAATATCCAGTGCATCCTCATAATCGGCTTTCGCCAACAACGCTCGCATCTTGACTTGCCATAGGAAAAACCTTGTGTCACCAACCAACAATGAAAGCCGGTACTTCATGATAACCATGAGCAGATAATTTGTGCACAAAGTAGTACAACCCAGACAGAAATTCTTTGTTGAATTAAACTAGCAGAGCGAATAACGGGAGTAAATAGCACCTGGTAGTTGTTTGGGTGGACATAGCAATTGGAGCAAGCAGATCCGTGTATGCATAGCAAATTAGAGATCCAAAATTTGATTAGCCATCACGTGGAGTAGAGCAGCGGCAGCTTTTCTCCTCGTAACTTGATCCTTGCTTCGGTGCTTATTGATCTCACCGGATCGCTCTAGTACTTTGCTGATCGGTGAGATTTTTAGCAGATTGATACGTCATGGTCGTGCTCGCAACACATGTTCTCCTCGGGATACGAGGACTTGTAGACGGATGGATCGCAAAGGCGGAACGCCGACAAAACTTTCATGCTTGATCTTCATACGGCTGCATCATACCACAGAATTGTGGCGGTTTGATCCAATCCACGTTGCGTGATGCTGCCCGGGAGCGCAGCGGATAATTTCCCGGGCAGCGAATCGATCTCCAAACCTGGAGCTCTGATACCACTTGTTACAAATAGGCGCAGCGAATCGCGGATCAACCAAGAATAAGAACACGGATTTTTACGTGGAAACCCTTACGGGAGAAAACCACGGCACGCACAAAGGCGTATCACTATAATTGGGAGGAGTATTACAATACACGAGAGGACAAACCCTCTACGTGCTAATCGGGTGGATCTCTCTTGATCTCACATCTTTCTCTCTCTCAATCTATTCTATGACTACCTCGCACTATATATTGGGGCAAACAACTCTCTTTCTTGGCGGACACGAAATAGAGTTGTAGTTGTGCACGTCTAGCACGGTTACCTTGCCTTAGTCTGGTAGGACTCCAACTGTAGTACAACACTTGTATGGGATTCGGAACATAATAAAATAACATCTTCAGGATTGTTTGCAGGGATTAAGCAAGACTACAACAGCAATATTTACCTCTCGTTATCTCTGTGACTTTTTTTTTAAAGGATCTCTCGTTCTGTGACTCGGAGGAAACCACAAGAGCAACCTTACCTACTACCTAGTTTGCTGAAACTAACTAGAAGTGAAACATCATCAATTTCGAGCTGCATGCTGGTCCGGCCAATTGCTCTGATCGGTCGTCCGACTATGAGAAATAATCCCCAAAATCAAGAGAACGTGCAGATTACAAATGAGCCCAGTTGGAACTAGCTGGTAATGAGCGGCCAGGACCCTAGTAGATCGTATACAGCCTTTTCTTGACGTGAAGATCACATACTACCTAGGTTGGAGTACAAGGCATCATATATTCTCAAACGAAAAGAGCGGGAATCGATCACGTAAAAGATGCCTAGCTAATTCGATCGACCAGTCAGCTATGCAGGAATATGAAATGAAGTTTGTATTAGACGGCCGGTGAGCACGTGTTGAATTCGTCAATAATAGTTAGGCACGAGAGTATATTCCCAGCTGCTCGGTGTGATCATCCGACGCACGTAACTAATTCCATGCACCGTGAACGTGGATACGCGTGTACACATTGCACGCGGCATGGACGCACGCATTCGATCGAATACGATTCCCCGTCTAGAATTTCTCGGCTGTAACTTGTTATACTCCATATCTATACACGGAGGAGCCAGCTCACTGACGGAAAGCTCTATTCAGATGATAGGTGATTAATTTCTAGATGATCCATGTCCTGATGGATTTTGGGCTTATCGGGCACAAAAGTAAAAGACACGTATGAAATACTGATCACAAGCATTGGTTGAAGACTAATATATAAGTTTGTACTACATACTAATGCGGAAAGCAACTTTTTTTTAACAATGAAGCTTTTCTTTTCAGTAGACAAATTCCTACTGTATTTTGGCCAGGGATGGACGTGCACCTATATGTCTATGATCAAATATCACAAAAATACAACTGCTATGGCTAGGGTTTCATAAAACCACAATCAGAGAAATTCTTGTTGACAAAATCTGTTTGACAGGGTCCCAACATCCTGGGCCCAACGGTCAAGTGCCAAGTAATTAATAGAGGAGGCGTTAACTCTGTTCTTTTCTTGTGGATCGTACCTGGAGCGAACTTGAACCGAGCCGTTTATAAGTTTTCATGATTCTTGTTTACTTTCAGCCCAATTTCATCGAACATTCAATTTTATATATTTTTAAATAATGAATAGTTTTTTTACGGGGAATTAATAGCTAAATACAAAGTACACTAACAAGTATAACTACTCTGATTCTAGTGACTCTGTCACTTGGCACCTAACTTGTGGGCTTGAGTTGTCAAAAACAAGGTGTCAAACATAAGAATTGTGAAAAAAAAAAATGATTCTTCGAAACAACTTACCACAAAGTTGTGGCTTTCAGATAATTTTTCACTTTGTTGTGATTTTGTGAAGCCGTACGTAGTCTTATTAGTGATTGTGGTCTAGTGATATTTGCTCTATATCTAACGACCTCATAGCCCGATTCCGTGTGCAATCACGTAAGCACTATGCAGCTAGCTAGGAATTAAGATAATCCAAAATTTTCTCTTTTTGTAATACGCAGCAGATGCTTGAGAGCTTGTCAGTTACTATTAGGGAAAAGGTAACAAAGCAAAAGGTAAAATTCCATCCTACCGTACACCAAATATATACTTGACAATGAGAGAGAGTATCAATTTTGTTCCTGATAAAGGCGATATTGGCCAGATCGAGCGGCCAGAAATTCCCTTTCATGGAAAAAAATGGCTCCAAAAGAGGAGCACGGATAGCTCATATTCTTATTGTTTAAGTAAAGTAGAAAACTGTGGCGAGTGAATCCTATTCCCCCTGAGAATTAGGCTAGGTCTTTTTGTTTTCCTTTCCGGAAAAAGATGGTTATGATTCCTCGCACAACATCATATTCGTGCTTTTCAGTTTTCCACATGGAAATACTCAACATCCGCTAGCAATTACCGATTAACCAACGCCATCAACTGATGCTATCTTTGTTCTAAACAAAAACCAATGCTATCTTTTCCACGTGTCGCGACAGCACCCCGACACGTGGCGAAATCGGGTGACCTAATGCTGACCGATCAGCTAAAATCTGTTTAGCCATGCATATTTGCATTAAATGCATGCATGCATGGATGCATCATTTTGTCACTGTCTTTCTTTTCTTTCTTTCTTCTAACAAATATATTCCAGGTAGCTTATCAAGAACCTAATAGCTAGGCACATATATTCTCCGGCGCGCACATAAGTTTAATCAACGTACCTGGCATTCTTCTCTCCCATGCTAGCTACAGCATCTTCCCTGACCTAACCTAGCCGAATACGTGCGGTACCCCACGCAAGACCTTCGCTTCTCTTATGCATGCACGCGTATATAGCGATCTATTGCCGGCAGTAGGAGTATATGGTACTAACATCCACACATAGACTGGTTCGTAGAGGCATAGATAACAAATCTATGTCTTGCTGATGTTCCCCATATACATGTCCCCTCTGCCCCACACCATCGAGCGTGTATCAGAAGCTTCATCCATATCCCCCTCTATATATACCACCCTGATCTCGCTCTCCTGCTCCATCCATCCATCTCACCGCTATATACCTTGCATCATCGATCAATAGTATACTCATCCAGACCTCTCTCCAGATCGATCTCTTTGCTAGACAGATAGCTTAATTGCCATCTTTTTTCTCTCTGGCTAGAGAGTTGAGAAGTAGCTCGTTGTTGATTGATCGACAGGCCGGCCATGTCTGGTGTGTGGGTGTTCAAGAACGGGGTGGTGCGTCTGGTGGAGAACCCGGGGAGCGAGCGCACGTCGACGGTGCGGCGGAAGGCGCTGATGCACACGCCGAGCGGGCAGATGGTGTCGTCGTACGCGACGCTGGAGGCGAAGCTGACGGCGCTGGGGTGGGAGCGCTACTACGAGGACCCGTCGCTGTACCAGTTCCACAAGCGCGGCTGCCTCGACCTCATCTCCCTCCCGAGGGACTTCAACCACTTCTCCTCCGTCCACATGTACGACGTCGTCATCAAGAACAGGGAATCCTTCCGCGTCGTCGACGCCTAATCATATATACAGCCGCCGCTTCAACCTCCATCGATCCCGTCTCCAAGGATCAGGCGCGCGCTAGCTCTTCGATCTTCGTTTGACTTCATTTGGTATGCATGATTGCTGTTGGTGATTACTGATCGTCAGGATTCAGATGTTGATTTCTTAATCGGTGTGCTTAATTTGGTTGGGAATTAGTGCTGTAGTAGTAGCCGAGTGAGAGAGTGCACGTGTGTGTGTCAGAGTGTGGCTGCAGACATATATAAGCATAGGTTTTCGTTGTGGTGTGTACGTAAATATGTATGCGTGCAAGCTTGGGACTGTGTAAGATCTATGCTCTTTTATGTAAACTGGTAGTGGCTAGTGCTATAGTGTGATGACTATAGATGTAATACGTTCATTTGCATGTTAATTTCTCTCTACGCATGCATGATGCATTCGACCATGTCCTGCAACTCATGCCCGCCTATTTAAGTAATCACAAACTATGTAGACTATGAGCTAGGAATTCTCATTCACTCGTGCATGCATGCATGCATAGTGAATGTTCAGTTGTATCCTTCAACGAAGATGTATGATACTATTTTTTTTTTCTTCAAATGAAAAATAACAAAGATGTGTTGGCTATTCTGGTTATAGGTTGTGGCGAAGCAAACTGGTAACCAGGCGAAAATAATTGTTTAAATTTAGAATGTAAACAAGAGGTTTTTCTTAGGCTAAAAAATTAGGCAGATGAGTACGCAGAATGATCCAGAGGCATGGGGCTTTTCCCCTTGCC
>JAPCYS010000348.1:0-39101 GCA_028641055.1 Alopecurus myosuroides
CCGCGGCGGAGACGCGAGCAAACGGCGGCGACGATGTGGTGGAGCAGCCGGCGGTGGTTTGCCTCGTCGCTCGTGTGTGATGGTGGCCGACGGCGGCGGCGTGGGGTGCGGCCGACGGGGTGGCGACGGCGAGGCGAGCGAGAGGAAAAGCCGTCGGGGTGGGGAAAGTGGGGCAAATAGCGCTCCCTCGCCGACAGCGCTGGCCCACGCGCTCTTTTCCTTTCGCCGCCCCCCAGGCCGAACCCAATGGGCTAGGTTCCGCCTGGGGGCGACGGCGCTAATTTCCGCCGAAACGGCGCTTTTTCGGGTTCTGGGGAGGGGCCGACTGGTGAAAAAATGGCGCTTTTCGAGCAAAACGGCGCTATTTTGTGTCCTGGGGGCGCGGGGGGGGGGGGGGGGGGGGGGACGACAGGAGATGCCCTAAATTGGCTCCCAGCCCATCTAAGAATTGTGGAGCTGCACCGAACATTTGGTGCTCCAACACAGACCCTGGAATTGGACTCGTGGAGCCGGAGCTATGGATTTCGAGAAGCTAGACAGTTGTCGAACACGCCCTAAAAGTTCTATTGAAGTGGACTTTGTCCTAAAGTGTTAAAATGGGAGATAGTGAGCGTCCCCGTGGGATAGTTTCCTCCCATCTCCGGCTTCCCAGCACGACACGTGTCCCAAAAATGTCACTAATCCTGCTTTTGCTCTAAAATATGCCATTTTGCTACAATTCGTCCCGCTTTTGCTCCCATATATCAAAAAACGGTTCACACACAAAACAAAAAGAAAACGATTGGCCTCACTGGAGATCTCACAAGAGACCTACTACTACAGAAAAGATTACATGAGGCGCATTTTTTTATGCGAGACGCATATAGAATGCGCCTCCCGCGCCAAGCCTCGCGTATTTGGGTTATGCGAGGCGCATTTCAAGGCGCCTCGCATATGCATATAAATGCGCCTCCTATATATCCTCATATGCGCCTCCTATAGTTCCCAATATGCGCCTCCTATAACATTGTCGATTTTTAAAATTTGCAGAATTACTGCACATTCCAGAATACACATATACAGGTATATAGATACACAAATACAGTATAACAGTCCAGAATTTCCAGAAACTAGAATCACCATGAATACCATCAACTTAAATCAATCGCGACATACATATATGCAAGTTCATTTATACGAAGTACATCATACAACACAAGTGTTTGTGTCTCCGATCGAGTACAATTTCACAATCACGTTACAACTACGACGACAGATCGAGCTCTAGCTAGCTTAGGTAAGAGTAAAGCACATAGACTACGATGGATAGCAACGAGGCGATGAAGATCACGATGAAAAAGAGGGTACATCAGCTCAAGTTGCCAATACTCGTAGACAGACCAATATTTCATACACAAAAATATACACCAACTCATCCTCCTCACTACTACATCAGGACACCAATCCCACACACAGACCGACTATATCTTCTACGCCTCGTCTTCTTCCAAATCTGGTCAGTCTGCCAACCTACAAACAAACAAACACCACTGATTTTAGGTATCCCAGCAAAAACACAGATAAATGGCTCCACTTCTTTTCTTCTTGACAAAACAAAGATAAAGACTAATCATGATTCATCTAACGGGGTAAACGCCATGCATCATACAACCAGCTGCAAGCTTGCATATCTGTGAATAAAACCTCCATGCTTGCTTAAAAGCTCTTCTTTCCGTGTTCTATGCATGGCGTTTACCCCGTTAGATGAATCCTGATTACATACTACTTGCAGCGTGTGGCGTACGACACCAGCAGTAACTCGAGGGGAGGAGTTGTCCCCTGCAAAACATGCACACTCAATAAAAATAGCTACTGTGTGACCGATGCTAAAGTCTCTTACATTACTATCAAACACTTAATTGGTGCCAATCAGTGCAACTAATCTGAGCCCAGCCAGAGTCCTACAGGTTATTCATCCATCATGTACATACAAAAAATTTGTTAAACGATGCTCAATTTTGCTTCATACAGAAGCTGTTGGGAAAAAACACTAGCTAGACCTAGACTGCTGATACAACACTACTGGAAAATTCAACGCCGCCGAGTATCGTGATGTTTGCCGATTTCCTAATCACGGGATACTCGGCGAAATAGCCTCGAAGCCGAGAAGGGAACCAGAACACTCGGCGTCCATGCAACACTCGGCATAAACACAGTTCGCCGAGTGTGCCCTGCCATGCACACTCGGCACACTGACGACACTCGGCATTACGTGCCTCCGCCGAGTGTGCCCTGCTCCCCACACTCGGCAAACAATATACACATCGGCAAATATCTGCAGGGCACTCGGCAAACGCACTCACTCGGCACTTCGGTAGGCCACGTGGCAATTCCGGACCTGTAACCACAGTTGCGTACTTTGCCGAGTGTTGCCGTTACGGGGACTCGGCGAAGAATAGTTGTTTTTTTTTTGTTGGAGCTTTGCCGAGTGCCTCCGTTACGGAGACTCGGCGTACATATTGCCACCAAAATATTTTGCTTCGCGCAATTACTTCCCGCCCCCAGTTTCAAACTTTGCCGAGTGCCTGCCAGTTGATACTCGGCATACAAATTGGCACCAAACATTTTGGTTCGCGCCATTGGTTCCCGCCCCCTAGTTTGGAACTTTGCCGAGTGCCTGCCAATTGATACTCGGCATACAAATTGGCACCAAACATTTTGGTTCGCGCCATTGGTTCCCGCCCCCAGTTTGGAACTTTGCCGAGTGTCTTGCAGGCTCATACTCGGCAAAGAAGTGAAAGAAGCACACAATCCGTGTGCCTATCTTTAATCCACCGGCTCACAAGCACTTGAAAGATCCAACGGCTCGGAAGACCTCGAAGAAAACACACGATCCGTGTGCTTCTTCCCTCCATTTCTCACTATATAAACACACATGCATCTAGCTTGGTTAGCACATATCTACAACCCAGCACTCTTCCATTTTTTCGCGCCAACTGTCGAGACATCGTAGTAGTTTTCATAGACTGGGGTGCCATGAGACTACGGTAGAGACGTGGGGTAACGGAACGGCGTAGTAACACAGAACACGGGATTTTACCCAGGTTCGGTACGTCGCGACAGTACGGCGTACCTACTCCTGCCTTTCTCACTATAAGGGACTAAAGCCCGTAATTCTGGGTTACAGTGTGAGGGAATAGATCTAGCTTTGCTCGGCGAGGATCAGCTTCTCGGCGAGATAACCTAGAACTTAGAGCTTATTCAACTTAGACCTTATGAAATCTATCCTCTGTCCGGCTTTATATAATAGCCGGACTAGGTCTTACAGATTAGGAAACCTAGAAGGCTACGTTTAACTTGTAACTTGGACGGTAAGAAACCCGTCTTCTCCTCCAAGCCAGATCACGCGGGCCGTGATCCGGGTTCTTCTAGAATCCGGCTTCTGCGCGTCGGCCTACTGGGCCGCCCAATGGACCTAAGCCCATTACCACTTGGGCCACCCTGGTAGTCCGGCACTTTGTCTACCATCTTCTATACCCCTATTCGGTATATATTCGACAGTAGCCCCCAGGAAGGATCAAAACTGAAACTCCGCCTTTCGTCAAATACATTTTGTCCGGGAAACTTGATTCAGCAGTCTTGATTCTTTCTTCTTTTCCTTTCAAAGGAGATGTAACATAAAACTCGGAACTATGAAAATCCGGCTTTTCTTCTCGCGATCCTTCACGGAAAAGGAACACGTGACATCAGCGCTTTAATCATGCTGACGCAAGCGCCGCTTGGTTCACGCGGGAAACCCTGCAACGTATCTCTGACAGATTCTCACGAGAAACGAGGAGATAGCCATCATTCCTCTGTCGTTCCGTTTCCCGGATTTTCCGGCGAGCGACACGCGTCGAACATCCAACGGTCAAAGAGCCGTTGGCACGTATCTAACGATTTCCAGCTATAAATAGCCGTCCTCGAGCCCATCGGCAATCTTCTTCACTTCCTCACTGCCTTCACCATTGGTACGAACGCAAGCTCGAGAGCGAAAGCTAGTTCCTGCCCCGACGAGCCCTTGCTACGCGGAGCGCACCAGCACCACCAAGCACGATGGCGTCCCCGAATCATCACCGGCCCGCGCCTCCATCGACGAACTTCTGGGCGATCTAGATCCCAAGTTGGGTCGCCCAAGCACGCCGGCGGCGAGCCAGAGAAGAACATGGCGTCCGCGGCGGGCGGCGGAGGAAAATGCTTCCGCCGCCGCAGATGTTGCGGGCCCAAGCACGACAACATCCCCGCCACTCGCGCCGGAAACGATGGGGGCCAAGACTCATTCTCGTGGCACTAAGCGCTTCTCCGCCGGAGCTGACGAAGAAGCAGAATTTGTCGGAAATTGGAATCAGAGTGATACTTCACTCGTCCTCCTTCGTCGGATGTCAAGGGACAGATTAATAGTTAAAGGCAAATGGCGGATCTCGAAGAATGAGCCAGAGCCCAAGCCAAAGGAAGGTGAACGCGTCCTCCTCACTTCTCATATCACGAGAGTATGGGTTTTCCCCTTCCGCCTTTTTCCTTGACGTCCTCAATTTCTATGGTCCAACCACATAATATCTCTCCAAATTCCATCCTCCAATTAGCTAGTTTCCAAGCTCTTTTCGAAGGGTATCTTGGAATAACTCCCAATTTAGACTTCTGGCATTATTGTTTCGAGGTAAAACACAATATCACAAACGGTGTTCTCGCCCATCTGCGGTACTATATCTTTTATCCTCAGAAACTTTAGGGAAGAATGGTACCCCAGGATAAGAATGCCGAAACTGACCAATCTTGGCTAGGTTCTTTCTTTTATCATCAAGACATTCCGTTCCCCAACAAAGAAACTGGACTTCCTCCCTTTGTTAATTCTGCTGCCATTCCTCATGAAAATTGGACACTTGAAATAACAGAGGATTTGCTGAAAGTCTGATGAAATAAAAGCGTCGCATTGCCAAACTTTCTTCTTCTCAACCACCTTGGTTTGGAAGGATATAGTGCTATGCTGGTTTGGACGTCGCGTACAACCTTTATCCCTTCGTTCCCGACTTCTTTGTGAGTACACGGGACCGGAAGATAGCATGAGAGGCACTGATAGATCCTTTAGCAAGAAGGATTTTGTCGAACGCCTTCATCAGATAGTTGCCGCCGACAGCCAGGTTGAAGAGAGTCTAGCCATATATCATGCGGAAAATCTGGTTCCTAAGGTACTTTTCTTCCCTTGCTTCTGAGTTTCCTCAGACTATCTTCTCTCTTCATTTTTAACATACTGCTGATTCTTTCCTAGTTTGACGAACTTGGAGAAGATGATCTTGCTTCTGATGCTGAAATCAGCCAATTGTACGCCGAGTTTTACAACACCCAAAAGCGCAAGAGGCAAACTACCATCAAAGAAGAATTCCCTTCTGCAGCTGCAGGTAAAAGGGGGAAAACGAATATGCCAATGGGCGGAAATCTTCAATCACCCGTCAGAAACGAATCCATTCCTGCTCCAGATGATATCCGGGTGAAAGAAGAACTTTTCGACGAACTCGGATATATTCGTCCGGAAGCTAAGAAGTTTTTTGCTCCCGCGCCTCTGGTTCGCCCTTGGCCGCAAAATGGATTAGTTATCCGCAACAATATCGCATTCTCGCCCCGGCAGGTCATACACGATGGCCTTCACCACGTAGGAATTCTTTTCATGGAATATGCCCGAGAATTCAAGGAGACCTTAACTGATTTGCGAGAAATGAGCCAGGTAATACCTCTAGCCCCAAGCATTAAGTTGAAAATCTAAATTCCCCTTAATGATTCTTTGTATGCTTGTTCAAACTTAAGCATCTGGCTTTCATTTCCATGTTTCAGCATTCCGCAGATGCCATAAACGCGGAAGTTTTGAAAAAACTTAGCCTCAAGAGCAAAGAAGTAAAAACACTTCAATCTGCTATTGAGTCAAAGAGCAATGAACTGGCGTCGACTCAAAAGCAATTAACCAAAGCCACGGGTATTTTTCTTCGTGTTTGTTGACTTTTGCTGAAATTTTTTTTTTTTTTTTTTTTTTTTTTTTTTTTTTTTTCGAACTCTTGCCGTAATGTCGGATTATTTTGTCCCTGCTTTTCAGCTGCTTTAACCAAAGCCAAGAAGCTTACAGCGAACGCTGCTTATTTTTCTCAACTTCGTGAAGAAAACTCCAACCTTCAAAGAGAACTTTCAAAAGTTCGAGAAGAACTGGAAGCCAGTAATCTAGCCCTTGGGATAGCGCAATCCAAGGCTTCTTTGCAGGCAGCAGAGGATAAATCCATTATCAATGATTTAGAAAGTATGCTATTTCCTCGTATGAAAGAAAGCGATGAAATTGACGCGGTTCTTGGTAAGTTGACTTCTTTTACCAATATTTTCATGTCATATTCTTATATTATCTAATTTTTGCCTTTTGTCAAAAAGCAGGAAATTTTCCAGGGATTTCTCGGACGGAAAAGATCCGGGCCTTTGGGAAGATATGGAATTCAATCAGAAATGCAGGGATGCATTTACTTAATAAATTCCTGCCTACCAGCAGTATACAATTCTCAGAAGTTTACCGACTTCCGGACGGCATTATGGAAGTAGCAAATTCGAAGGAATCTTTCCTTCGCTCTGCCGCACGGGGTGGTGCGCGAATGGCACTTGGCCTCATGCGCTTACACTACCCTGATGCAAAATCCTGGCGAGTAGCATCCGGTATTCCTCAAGAATGTCAGAAGCACAAATGGATGCAATCTTTAAAGAAGTTGAAGGCCATGCCACACAGATTGCTTCCATGGTAAATATCTCCATTACTTATCCGGAAGAAGAGGTGCCCGCAGCCCGAGAATGATGACAGCGATGAAGACTCAGAAATTTAAAAGGGGGCGCACTTTTACCCTGGACGATGGATGCGCATAGTAGCTTTTTTACAATGTAACTCATATTGTAATACTTCTATGTCATTTGTCGAAACAAGAAACTCCGCCTTTTGCGATTTCAAACTTCTTGCAAAAGTTTTTCCGGGTTTGGCTGCTCCTTTATCTTCTAAGTAATCTGGTATACATGCTTTAACTGTTCTTAGTGTTTGAAATGACTCAAATAGCATTATGAATCGTTATGCCGAGTAATGGGGACGAACCAAGCAGTTTTAAAACTCGAAATCATGAATCATGCTAAAGGCATTTTTACTAACTAGTTCCAGTAACCCAGCATACGCACGATCAGATAAGACATAGAGAAAATAAGGAACTGTTCTGAAACTTGGGCACGCAGGCACAATCCGAGTTTCCTTTAACCTTTAACAGGTCGAATCATTCAGCTTTTTAACACCGAGCACGCAGGCACAATTCGGGTCAACATTGAGTATTTGTAAGATCATTGGGAAATAGAAAAAGCGGAAATATTTTGTACTTATAATGAATATGAATTCCGATAACTTTATTTCATGATCTCAAAGATGTTTACATAGAAATTGAACTAAGTGTAGAAGGGACGTATTGCTGGATACTCCAAGGCCTATTTGTCTCTCCTAGTTCAGCATCTATTTTCTCTTTCTTTTGCGATTCGGCTTTTTGGGATCATCCTCCGTATCTCGAATGTCGACAAGATAATATGATCCATTCTTCATGGCTTTACTGATGACAAATGGTCCTTCCCATACTGGGGCCAATTTGTGCTTTCTTTGCTGCACTAATCTCAGCACCAAGTCGCCTTCTTTAAAGAGCGATGCCTGATTTTCCGACTATGATAACGTCGTAAACCTTGCTGGTAGATGGCGGATCTTTGAAGCACAAGTTCTCTTTCCTCTTTCTAGGAGATCGACAACATCCTGTTGTGCTTCTTCGGCATCTGAGTCATCAAAATTTTGCACTCTTGGACTATCATGGATCATGTCCGTTGGGAGCATGGCTTCCGCACCATAAACTAGGAAAAACGGGGTTTGCTCGGTTGACCTGTTTGGCGTTGTTCGAATACTCCATAACACGGAAGGTAGTTCTTCTACCCATGCTCCGGCTGCTCTATGAAGAGGAGTTTCGAGTCTTGGGCGTATTCCTTGCAGGATTGAGCTATTCATTCTTTCAACCTGTCCATTAGATTGCGGGTGCGCCACAGATGCAAGATCCAAGCGAATTCCCGTTTGTTGGCAGTATTTTGCCAACTCCCCAATGGAAATTTGTCCCGTTATCAGTTATTATGCTGTGTGGGACGCCATACCTCATTACTAAATCAATAATGAAATTTCTGGCAGTTACGCCATCCAGCTTTTTGATGGGTTTAGCCTCCACCCATTTTGTGTACTTATCTACTGCTACAAGTAGATGTGTAAGTCCACCTCTTGCAGTTTTGAACGGTCCCATCATGTCTAGCCCCCAGACCGCAAACGGCCAAGTGATAGGGATAGTTTTTAATGCTTGGGCGGCAAAATTGGTCTGTTTAGCATAATATTGACATCCTTCGCATGTAATTTACTATGCGTTCGGCGTCTGTCTGGCTGTTAGCCAGAAAAACCCTGCGCGGAATGCTTTTTTGACTATGCTTTTCGATTGAGCATGATGTCCGCAATCGCCGGCATGGATTTCTTGCAGTATTTCTCTTCCTTCTCTGGTGAAATACACCGCAGAAAAACTCCAGAAGCACTGCGTTTGTATAAGTGGTCGTTGATTACTACATATCCTTTGCATCGACGTTGTATTTGCCTTTGCAGGACTTCATCTGCTCCTTCCGGGTACTTCTGATTGACTAAGAAGTTTAGGTACGGGATTGTCCAATCCGGTTTAACGAACATGACTTCAATTGTTTCAGATGCTAAAGGGTAATCGACGTCTCCACCTTTGATGGATGGTTCATGCAAATGCTGGACGAATACCCCTGGTGGTAAAGTTGTTATTCTCTCTGATCCCATGCGGGCTAACGCATCCGCGTTCCAGTTTCCTCCCTTTTTATGTGAAGGACTTCGAACCCGAAGAAACAGATGGCAAACTCATCCACCGTTCTCCGATATTCGGCCATTATGGGGCTTTTCGCGTCCCAGGTCTGGTTGAGCTGATGCTGTACCAAATCCGAGTCCGTAACACAAGATGCGCTTTACCCCTATTTCTTTTGCAATATGCAAGCCATGAAGCAAAGCTTCGTATTCTGCCACATTGTTACTGGCGTTGAAGTGTATTTGCAATACGTACTCCATTGTGTCTCCCTTGGGAGATTTTAGGACTACGCCGGCTCCAGCTCCTTCTTTCATCTTAGATCCGTCAAAGTGCATGATCCAGTACTCGGATTCTGGCATCGGTGTATTTTCCATTGCTTCTGTCCAGTCGGCGACGAAATCTGCCAAAACCTGGGATTTTATTGCCGTTCTTGGCTGATACTTAATGTCGAAGGCTGCCAGCTCGATGCCCCATTTAGCTACTCGGCCGGTTGCCTCCGCATTGTTTATAATATCTCCTAGTGGTGCTTTACATACCACTGTTATGGAATGTCCTTGGAAGTAATGGCGCAGCTTTCTGGATGCGAAAAATACGCCATATGCCAGTTTCTGATAGTGCGGGTATCTTTGTTTGGATTCGGAAAAAACTTCGCTTATGTAGTATACCGGATGTTGATCTGGTATGCTTTGCTCTTCTTTTGCCCGTTCCACAACGATTACCGCACTGATAACCCGACTAGTAGCCGTGAGGTATAACAACATGGGTTCTTCATCTTTGGGAGATGCCAAGATGGGGGCGTTCATCAAGGTTTCTTTTAACTGGGTTAACGCTGCGTCGGCCTCTTCTGTCCACTCAAACTTGTCGGATTTCTTTAACAGTTTGTATAGTGGCAAGGCTTTATCCCCCCCGACTAATGAATCTGCTGACGGCTGCAGCGGAACCCGTCAATCTTTGGACATCTTTTACACATGTAGGCTTTGAGATATTCAAGATTGCCTTGATCTTTTCCGGGTTTACTTCTATTCCTCTGTGAGAAACGATGAAACCTAGAAGTTTTCCTGAGGGAACCCCGAATACGCACTTAGATGGATTCAACTTCATCTTGTAAGTGCGCAAGTTTTCGAAAGTTTCTCGCAAATCCTCAAGGAGTGAATCTTTTTCCTTGGTTACGACAGCAATATCGTCCACGTAAACATGGACGTTTTTTCCAATCTGACTATGCAAACAACGTTGCATGCAACGCTGGTAGGTTGCACCTGCGTTCTTCAGGCCAAAAGGCATGGTTACGTAGTAATACGTCCCGTACGGGGTTATAAAAGAAGTCTTGATTTGATCTTCCTTTTTCATGCGTATTTGGTGGTACCCGGAGTATGCATCCAAAAAGCATAAAAGCTCAGAGCCTGCAGTGGCATCTATTATTTGATCGATTCGCGGCAGCGCAAACCTATCTTTCGGACATAACTTGTTCAATCCTGTGTAATCTATACACATTCTGAGTGCAGTTGTGTCTTTCTTCGGTACTAATACCGGATTTGCGGACCAGTCAGTATGGATTACCTCCTTGATGAAATCCGCTGCTAAAAGCCGGATAATTTCCTTGCCAATAGCCTTCCGTCTTCTTCCGTCAAATCGACGGAGACCTTGTTTGACGGGTTTTGATCCGGGAATAACCTTGAGTTGGTGCTCAGCAAGTTCCCTGGGTACGCCTGGCATGTCAGCTGGACACCAGGCAAAAATATCCCAGTTCTCACGGAGGAACTTGATGAGCTCGCCTTCCTATTTGTCGGTCATCCCAGTCCCTACAACGACGAACTTTGTCGGGTCTTTGGGATCTAGGATTACCTGTCTTGTATTCTCGGATGCCTTGAAGCTATCTGTTGGCTTCCGAGTTTCTTTTCCTGCCGGCATTTCTTTCGGCGATACCTCCTTGGCTAACTCCTTTAGTTCTTCCTGAGCTATAACTCTTTGAGCGCAAAGGGCGTTTTGCTTCTCCAACTCGTTTGCCAGCTTGAAATCACCGGCAATGGTGATTACTCTCCTTTGGGTCCTGGCATCTTCAGCTTGTTGTAGATGTAGCAAGATCTTGCCATAAACTTGGCGAAAGCCGGACGTCCGAGTATTGCGTGATACACGCTCTCGAACGGCACAACTTCGAAGGATACTTTTTCCTGTCGGAAGTGATCTTTATCTCCGAAGGTGACATCTAGGGAAATTTCTCCTAGGGAGCGTGCTTGCCTGCCAGGAACAATACCATGGAAGCGTATATTGCTGTAATTGAGCTGGGACTCGGATATCTTCAAGTGTTTCAATGTATCCAGGTACATTATGTTGATGCTGGATCCTCCGTCCTCAGCACTCTTCTTAGCCTAGTGTTTTGAACAATAGGGCTTACAACAAGAGCTTGTGTGCCGGGTTCAGGGATATTTCCGGGATGATCAGACTGATCCCAGATTATTGGTGTGTTGGAATACTTCAAGAATTTCGGGGTTGCAGGAATGACTGCGTTTATCTCCCGGAGTGTTCTTTTGGCCACCTTTGCTGATGGAGTTGCTAGGAAAGTTAACATTGCTTCTCCATCAACTCTCGGAAATTTGGGTTCGCCTTGCCGCTGTTGTTCCTGGATTTTGTTATCAGTGTCCGATTCACTGTCTTCTTTGTCAGCTTCTGGCTTTTGTCTGGCGGGCTTCCTCTTGGAGCCCTTCCCCTTATTCCCGGATCCTGCATTGCCTTTCATATGCTTATTTAGCCGGCATTGCGCGTTTGTATGGGTAGGTTTGCCAAATTGGGAGTGGTGGACGCAGGGTTCCGACTTAATTCTCTCCCATTCTTCAGGAGTGTAATTGATGGGATCCGGACTGCGGCCTTTCCACTTGTTCCCTTTTTCTCCTCCAAAGGCTAAGTTAACCTCCTTGGGCTTTGTTGTTGACTCCGGGGTTGCTTTTTTATCAGAACGAGGTGTTTTCTTGGCCAGTATTAGTGACTCAATATTGCCTCCTCTTGCTCTGATGTCGTCTTCGGCTGCAGCATGCTCATTAGCGGTTGTAAGCATAGACCCGAGATCTTTGTGCTTTTTAGAGCCAACCATGAACGGTACGAGTCCGGGTTTTAGGCCATTGACGAAAGCATGCATTGCTTGTACGTCAGTTACCCGCAACTATTCTTCATTGCAGTCCATCTGGAGATGAAATCCACGTATGGTTCGTCTTCAAATTGGGTGCAACGGTTCAGCTGGTTGATGCTATTTGGGCGTTTGTATGTTCCTCGAAAATGCTGAGTGAATACTCTCGCCATATCATCCCAACTGTCGACAGTTCTTGATGGTAAACCATTAATCCAATCTCTGGCTCCGTCTAGCAACATTAGGGGAAGAAACTTGACAGCTTCCAGGTCTGTCCCGTTGTTGATCTGGACGGCTGTGTAATAATCTGAAAGCCAGGTATCCGGGTTTGTACTGCCGGTATATTTTTGGTAGGTTGGACCAACTTTGGCAAAGCCAGAATGCAGGGTTATCCTTCGGATCCTGTCAGTGAAACACTTAGGACCAAAGTATAGATCATCCTTTTCTGTTCTGTCAATATGCGCAGAATATCTCCGGCTGAATGGACAGAAGGGGATCTACTCCTTTCTTTTCCATTGTTACGCGGACGCGTTTTTTCCGAGGTTATCTCTATCTCTTCCGTTGTCACGCCCTCTGGGATTAGGTGGAGTCCTGCTCCTGTACCTTTCCTTATCTTTGGGCGGTGTCCGAGATCTTTCACGCCTGTGAGGTGTATCGTATCTTCCAGCTTTTTTCGGCTGGGTTTCTCGGAGGTGGCATTATTTTGCCGTCATTCCGGTATTTGTCTTCCCGATCGTGTGGTTTATATCCATCTTTCGGGAGATGAGGTCCGGTTCTAGACGCTGCGTCCCGGTTGTCGGGGTTTTTCTTGTCTTTTCTCGGATCCTCTTTTTTGTCCGAATCTCCTGGTTCTTCCGGTCCAGGTGCTCCAGCAGCGCAAGTAACAGTTTTGCAGAGGGCGGAATTATCATGCAGCCTTCCTGATCGCTCTTGTCCTCGCTGTTGCTGCTGTAATGCTTTTCCTAGGAAAGCATACACCCCTTGAAGTTTTTCCCGTTAGAATACAGATCATTGTTCAGGATGGCGAACGCTGCTTCCGCGTTTTCAGCTGCGGTTTTGTATATTGGTTCACCCTTGGCATCTTTGCCGTTTAGCTGCTTTTGCCAAGATGGGTTATAGAACCTTTCTTTCGGGGCAGCTCTTCCGGTTTTGTAATTCCGGGTAACCTTGTAGGTTTTAAGACAGATCTGTGCTTTCTCGTACTCCTCAATTTCTTGCTTCATAATTTTGATGTCATTATGGGTTTGTTGGAGGTGTTGCCGAGATCTAAGTTGTTGCTGTTGCCGTTGGAAAGCTTGTCTCCTGGCTTCCAGCATCTCAGGGGGTTCATTGGGTCCCACTGGAGTTTGTAATAGTTCTTGCTCTTCCAGTTCTGTCATTGGCGGAGCAGTGATTTCCTTAGATTTCTTTTCCGCAGGTTTTGTGCCACTAACATCTCCAACTTCCAGGTTTTCGTCAGCGAGATCAGCTAACTGTTTCTTCCGGAGTTTGTACTGGAGTTTTTTGGAAGCACGGTGCTTTTTCTTGGAAGATGGAGGTTTTTTGACAGGTTCATCCTCTGTCATCTCCTTAACATTAGGAAATATCGGAGAAGTTTCTCCGTCTTCCCTCTCTTCCTCTGGCGGAGGGGTTTTAGGGCTTTCCTGGCTATCGGCACCCTTTGTATCGGCTGGTTTTGCCATTAGCACTTCATGGAATCCCTCTTGAAAGGATTTAACTTTTCGTACGAAGGCATCGTCATCTTCGTCTTCGGAGAAATTATCCGATCCGGTTTCCGACTCCAATCTCGCCTCAATGGCGGCGAGCACGGATTCTGTTTCCGAGTTCATCGTCTGGTTGACAGATGTCGGATCTTCCGTCTCTGTGACGGGTATTGGTTCTTCCGTCTCTGGGACGGGTGTATTGTTGTCTGCCTCTTGCACGGGATTTCCGTCATCCGTGTTTTCGGCGATCTCGGATTGCACCATGCCGATAAAGTGGGTATCACTGTTTTGTCGGCGATCTGAGCAAAATCCGGCATCATAGTCGTCTTCGACTGGGTATAGGGCGGGTGGGAGATAATTATTTTCACCGCAAAACCCCATTGCTTCCGCGGTTAATCCGATAAAGATATTTGCAGATCCAATCGGTAAAACGCAGGCACTTACCAGATGGTTTTGCGCCGGGATGTAGGATCCGTTGTCGAGGAAGCGCCCGACGTCGTTGTCGAATTCCAAGCTTCCGACAGTGATCGATCTTCCGATTCGCCTAATATCCCAGATCGGAACTTCACGCCTGACGTCGTCTGCCCCACGGTGGGCGCCAACTGTCGAGACATCGTAGTAGTTTTCATAGACTGGGGTGCCATGAGACTACGGTAGAGACGTGGGGTAACGGAACGGCGTAGTAACACAGAACACGGGATTTTACCCAGGTTCGGTACGTCGCGACAGTACGGCGTACCTACTCCTGCCTTTCTCACTATAAGGGACTAAAGCCCGTAATTCTGGGTTACAGTGTGAGGGAATAGATCTAGCTTTGCTCGGCGAGGATCAGCTTCTCGGCGAGATAACCTAGAACTTAGAGCTTATTCAACTTAGACCTTATGAAATCTATCCTCTGTCTGGCTTTATATAATAGCCGGACTAGGTCTTACAGATTAGGAAACCTAGAAGGCTACGTTTAACTTGTAACTTGGACGGTAAGAAACCCGTCTTCTCCTCCAAGCCAGATCACGCGGGCCGTGATCCGGGTTCTTCTAGAATCCGGCTTCTGCGCGTCGGCCTACTGGGCCGCCCAATGGACCTAAGCCCATTACCACTTGGGCCACCCTGGTAGTCCGGCACTTTGTCTACCATCTTCTATACCCCTATTCGGTATATATTCGACACCAACTCTTCCATGTCTTCCACCGTACCCACTATAACCTACTCGGAGGCAGAGGAGCTCTGCGCCTCGAACTACCCCTGCCCTCCCGGGTACGGCGTCCCCGCCGGGTGGATGCTGAGCGCCGGAGGCGTGCCGGTCCCTCCTGTCCCTCGAGGTGTGGCGCGCCGGGCGGCCATCACGAACCACTACTACTTCGAGCTGACACCGGAGCAGCGGACATATCCCCAATGGGATCCCAACTACCGCGCAGGTTGGGACGCCTTCTTATTCAATCGGCGTGAGAGGGCGCTCGCTAGGTACGGGGGGGACGGCCCGCCTCCTTCGAACTTCAACGAGGCTGGTCGTCGGCTGTGGTGGCGCGGCCGGACTCTCCAGGGCGTCATGAACTACATAAGGAACGGCGATAACCCCCGCCTGCGCTACCCGCAGTCCAGGCGTGCTCCCCCATCGACATTTCAGCCCCCATCTGACGACAGCGACGACGGCGGCGGCGACTTCGACGGCTACGAGTACATGTATTATACGCCTAGGCAGGAGTATGACTAGACCTGAGCCACAAGATGGCTGGGACAAATGGTTTGTCCATGTATCCTAGAATGTTTAGATCCACTGTCGTGTATCCCGCTTCCTTGGAATTTCAATCTAGTCGTAAAATTCAAATAATCGTATTAATTGGTGTGTGTTCAAGTGTCATGTTAGTCCCAAGGAACACCCCTCTGCGTGAGCCGGAAGTGGGTAGCAAAGTGGAACTAGTTGCTTGGTTGTGTCATGCTAGGCCCAAGGAACGCCCTTGACAATGGTAGGGCCCACCTCCTTGCAAGATTCCCCCCGTTACGTCAGATCCGGGAGCTTCGGGGTGTGAGCAGTCCTGGAACACGCGAGAGAGAATCCGACGTCGGTGAGGGGAAATGGTACCAAGATTCCATGAAAATATGTGCAAGGAAATTTTTTGGAGGAAAAAGTGTGGCAAGCTTCTTCAAAATTTGAATGCAATTGGGACGGCAAACACTAGCAAGATTAAGATACAAAATGTTAGATAAGCTGGCAAAACCCAGGTAATGGTGGCGGATAGGGTACATATAACAGAGTAACGGACCTAGTGGATATGAAATTTTTGTTCCTCTCCAAATATCAATCTATTTGAGGCGCTGATCAGTGAGAATCTGTGCAGTGCTAAAAGTACAGTATGTTAACTTTTCTTGCTTGAAACTCATTGAAATTATTCAGGAAATATCATTCCTACTTTCGAGAAACTTCCTTGGATTCAACAGTAAATGGATGTTTGGCTAAATTATTTTCTATATACCCTTTAGATATTTGAGGCACATATACTGCTTATTTTTCCAGTTGTGCAACTATACCGGCTCATGTTTAGCTAGTGGTTGATCAGGATATGTCTTATGCATAGTTGTGCTTGTGTGTAGCAAAGTTCAATTATTTATTTCTATGCGTAATTCTTTCTTCTCAGTATTCGTCACTGTTACCATGTTCAGTTCATTGAGATTGTGCTGTGATATATATACATATAGAGTTCTTCTTTTCCTGAAGAAATATTTTCTCAGGCAGTTGGGCTCACCCAAGCCAAATAAAATCAAATTTAGTAAGCTGTATTCTTGGTGATTATATTAAATGTTGTCTATCATTCTATTCCAAGCCATCCTGAATCCTTATTTTCCTTTGGTAAGTGCTTGCTGTGCGTTTCTTTCAAGAAGAATCTATCATTTGTTCCTATCAATTCAGAGCAACTCGATTATTTTCTGGTCAGCGAAATCGTTAATGAGTTCCAACAGGTGGTCTTCAGTGTTGTTTGCAGTCAAATACAATTTTGCATTACGATCAGTTGTAATAATGTCACTTATTGATTGGTGCTGCAGCATTTGTAATCATCACATAGGTTTTGGCTTCTGATTAGTTAATATTTCCTCAATATGGATATTTTTGTTACCAAGCATTGCAGTTCCCATGCAGAGAGCAGCTTGTAGGTTCAGCGATGCATCTACTTTACTAATGTAATAATATTCCCACTCTTAGTTTCTGCGAACTAACTGCATTAGAGGTTTCTTTCCACTCCGTACTGTTAAAAATGAATTCAGTTTCGGCTTCTTCGATGACTGAAACTTCCGTAGGCGTGTGTACATAGGTATATTCCCGTAGCGATCGACCATGCATAGGCATACAATGAGGAATTTAATTGAGCAAAGAGAGGGAGCGTCCCACGCGACGTGGCATGTCACCTCCCCGAGCGAGGTGCCATGGTGGGGCCGGCGGCGGGCCTTCCTCTCCCCGCGCCGACGCGTAGCTAGGGAGGTGTGGTCTGGCCATGGTGCACTTCGGTTGGTGGTGTGGTCGCGCTGCCAATCTTCCTCTGGGACTCGGCCGACGGGCCTTCAGGCCCAGATCTAGGCCCTTGGGCCTGATCTAGGCTAGGTTGGGCTAGTTAGGGTTTCCACAGGTCAATCTACCTCTAGGACTCGGTCGACGGCCCTTCGGGCCTAGATCTAGGCCCCTTGGGCCGATCAGGGCTAGGTTGGGCTAGGAGGCTATGGATGGCGGCGGTGTGGTGGCGCCGTCAATCTACCTCTAGGACTCGCTCGACGGCCCTTCGGGCCTAGATCTAGGCCCCTTGGGCCCGATCAGGGCTAGGTTGGGCTGGTTAGGGTTTCCACGGGTCACTTTCGGCTGGACTAAGCAGAAACCCGGGATGGAGATGTCTGCTGCAGTGCGGCGACGGGAGCTTCACGAGCCTGACCTGGGCCGACCAGACCTATTGGTCTGGTGTGCTCCTGCTGTTGCGTCTGGTCTGCTACTGCCTTTGGCCGTGGAGGTCGCTCCCTCCCACGTGGTTGCTGTCCCGCTATCCCTGGTCTACGGTTGTTTCTTCTTGGTTCGGTTGACCTCGCAAAGCTTGTCATAGTTTGACGGCTTTGGTGTCCTCGCGGTTGTGGTGGCGTATGTTGGTGGGCGGCAAGCTCGATGGAGCCGACGAAGTAGTCGATTTAATGAGTTGTTCGGGGTCGGGAGAAATCCCTGTTGACTTTGCCGACACCGGAGCGGTGACGTCTGTGGGCGCCGCCGGCCTTCTTGAAGGGCGTCGGGTATACCCCTACCCCATTCCCCGTGTATCGGGAGAAATCCTAGGAGAGTCCCGGGCAGCGGCGTCGTCGTCGCAGTCCTTCTTGATGGTGTTGCTTGGTACGCGGCATTTCGGTGGTTTTGGACGGTGGTGAGAATTCTCCGGTGGGCGCAACAGTTGCAGGCCATCCTCGTTTTTGTCAATATGGCGTTGTTGGCACTAGTTTCTTTTTCTTTTTTGTTGTTTATTTTGGGCTAGATTATGTTGTTTGCCCCAGCAATGGTCACAATTGTCAGTGTGGTTGCTATATTAATATAGCGGGGCGTAAGCCTATTTTGGAAAACTCAACTACAAGCTAGTACTGCATTTTTTTTTTGTTTTTTGCTGTTGTTGTTGAGAATAGTACTGCCAATATCATTGGAAGCCACCGGTATTTGTCCTCGTGGTAATTCCTCAAGAAATATTTGGCCAGGTGCACAGATCTAGCATTCAATCGTTGTGGTTTACTCGCAGCCTGCATATGCATATCTTTTTTTTTGGAGTGATCTGTGTTTGGCATTCATATTTATATTTACTATCCTAAGGGCATGTACAGTGGTATCTAGTCAGCCGTCTGTACAAACGCCACGTATGAAATTTAATGACGTGGGGAAGAAAGAGAATAGAAAACGGGAGAGCTCGTCTGTTAATTATAGACGGTTTAATCCTATACGAATCGCTAGTTACGACGGGATATTACCATTGTACGAGACCGTAACCTATTCGTGGGCCGAGAATGACGGACAACCAAGTATTTTCCCTCGCGTGGGATTTACAGGCACTGTTTTTTCCTTTCTTTTCGTGGATCGGTTACTAATTATAGATCGCTAAGAGACGTGCTACTGTACGTAACGTCAGTTGAGTCATATGTAGTTGACATGGATACGTGCAATAGACGCCAGGCGACTATACTAAGGGCACGTACAACGCTAGCGTCTTAGCGAGGCGCTTAACTAGCGAAAAATAATTATTATCATCAATTATTATCCTAAGCGCCTGTATCACGCAACGGCCGGCGCTAAACTAGGACGCTAGCGATAGTAGGAAACTCCTTCGTCCCTCCAACTCGTACGCGAGAAGCGGCCCTTAAGCGCCTGGCGCAACTTTTGGCGTCGACGCAAACACAATTCCCAGGTTCAATCGGGAATCCAACGTAACTGCTGGGATTATATTCACTAGCGCCTCCGTAAGAGGCCGCGTTGTACGTGCCCTAATGTACATGCTCTAAACCACGTCCATCTAAATTCCCATAAAATCGGATGGTCATCACCTGGCTTCGTTGCTCGCCACCTGTCCGTATTTTGTTTTGATTTTCGTTCGTTTCGCCTATCTTTTTGCCTTCCTCGATCTGGTCGCCGTGGGCCGCTCGATGTTTCCTTACTTAAGACTACCCATAGTAGGGGTATCATAGGTAGTATCATGCATGTCATGTTGGCAAAAATCTGATGTGGCACAACAATTAATGAAGAAAGAGATGATAGTGGTATCTACCTATGTTACGGTATCATAGAACATAAAACAAGATATTTTATAACAAGTAAATCTTGTACTCCTCCGATCCATATTAATAGGTGGTGAAGTGGATGTATCTAGCAATAAAACATGTCTAGATACATCCACTTCACCACTATTAATATGGAACGGAGGGAGTACACACATATTTATATTGGGATGCTACAAAACAATAAATGAGCTGTGTATGATACTACTATATAATACTATGCATTAGAGCGGTGGTATCATACACTAGTATCGTATGCATGATACCAATATATGATACTCCCCACTATGCATGAGCCGGTTCCATCGTTTGGTGGTGGGCCATCGTCCGGTGCGTGCTCCAATTTGGTGCTCGACAGCTATCCGTCCCTGCCACGTGAGGGTACGTCTCGAAGAGTCTTCCATCTAGGAATCCCGGAAATTGGTCCGGAAAACCTCCTCCTACCTTTTCTTCCTTCTTCGCTTTCCTTCTCTAGCGATCCTGGCTGCCGGCATTGAGCCGCGTATGAGATGCACGACCGCCACCTAGCTGTGCTGGTTGTTCCGGTTCACGGTTCATGGTGAGGGAGCAACACACCCTCCTTTTCTAGCACCGGACTGCCTCATCGTCGTGCCCCACTCTCCCTTGAAAAGCAGATCGAAAAAACTTGATGTGGGGGCTGCAGTGCGCCCTACACCTCCATCGCCGGCCAGTTACCGTGGGCGAGGAGGACGCCTTAAGCATCACGTTGTACCGGCGAGCGGGGTGCCGTTCGTGGCGGCGAAGGCTGGCTAGCTTAGGCGCAAGATCGTCGGGGGAGCAACCGTCGGCGTGACGCCAACGTCGATGAGGCGTGTGTCCATCGTCGTGGTGTCCGTCGTGGGGCGCCCCGTGCATCATCGCCAACTACAGCGACTCGCGCTTCGTGCTCTCCCGCGGCGACTTTGGCCGTGCCGCTCTTTACTCAGCGGTGGAGCCATGTGCGGCTTCAACGCGCCGGCCATGAGCTGGTTGGTTGAGCCGTCGATATACCAGAGTCGCCCTCAGCGACGGCCTGTACCCACGGTGCTGCCGTGCTGGTTGTCATGGCTAACCAGTCAAAGGCTCTCTCATCTCTCTCATCTCTTTCTCTTGATTTGTACCGCTGCAGGGGAGGTGGACAAGGCCACCAGTGCATTCAGCCGCACGCCCGCACCATTGTCTTTCCCTGGTGCAAACTGCGAGGCCCGATAGCTCGCGTCGAGCTTGGCCGCCAGTCTAGGTGGTCATGGACGGTACCCAGGAGGCGGACAACTCTCTATCTCGCATCGAGCTCGGCCACCAGTCTACGTAGTCGTGGGCGGTGGCTAGGAGGCGGACGCTTCTCTATTTCACATCGAGCTCGGCCGCCAGTTTAGGTCGTCTGTGAACGGCGGCAGGAGGCAGACACCTCTCAATCTCGCGTCGAGCTCGACCACAAACTAGGACGGCGACCTAGAAGAAGACACCTTCCTACTTCACATGCTCGGCCACCTCTGTGTCGCTTGCGATGCTGGCCGCCGCACGGGCCGAGGTACGGTTGTGCGTGCCCGCCATACCCGCACCCCTGCGCCCACTACATGTTGTTGCCTTTCCTCAGTGTGCTGCTACCCACAAGATGGCATGGAAGGTCCGTTTGCTCCCCGTCAAGCTCAGACCTTGGGCTTGGGCTACATCGACAGGTGGTCCCACAGTCTCCAGGATGATGTGCTGTCGGCTACGGATCACACGTGAGAAGGTGAGCTGATTAATTTGATTTCGTCCATTGGTTGAAGATGTCCATTCTGATCTTGAGCTCTACATTGTTGTTTGATGGAGCTGGGAACATAGTTGAAGTTTGAGCTTAGAATTTTGTGTTCCTTTGTTCTGTCAGTTGAGTTCTTAAATGGATGGGGAGGTCAGCTTAGAGTTGGAGCACATCGTGCTTTCTGTCGATCAGATGGAGGTTAGCTTACAGTTGGAGAACTTCGTGATTTCCTTCAATCGAATGGAAGTCAACTGTACCAATAGGAGACCTCTGAGATTATAAGCTATTGTATGATGTATTGATGTGCGCCTTTTGGCTATAATTTCAAGTGGGATGGGATATCCCACCAATCCCACCTCCCATCCCACTGTTGAGATCCCTTCCCACTAAAATGACCTATAATCCCGTGTGGGCTAAATGGCATTAGAGCCCACCTAACCCACGAACTGACCACATATCCCTATTGTACAAGCCCACATGCAGTTCCTCCTATCCCAATTAGTGTGGCCGTAACTCTTGTTGAGGAAACGTGAGGAGCTCCTTGAAGTGTCTGGCCTCGTGCGTAGATGCTATCAACGGACACCAGCCTGCACGTACTCCTCCTAAGGCATGGTCGTCCCCATCCTTCCCTCTTCTAGTCCTACTCTAGCTCATACTTGCCTATATCCTGGAGATTAAACGAATATACAACTGATTTAAGTGGGTTGTTTTGGGACAAATGGGACATCCCGTAAAATCCCACTATATTTTAGTTTGTGGGATAAGTGGGGAGTGGGAGACGGGATAAATGGACTCATATACGAGGTGGGAATTGGGACATCCAATCCCATCCACTTGAAACTATACTTTTGGCTCTTGTATGTGATTATCGATTAATATGATTTGGAAACAGGGGACTTCATGTTCTTTTATAGTCTCCTGATGAGTATTGATGCCGCATTTTTACTTGCTAGAAGAGCTCTTTGAGCGACGCTTCTGCCATGACTGCTATTCGGTTGGTAATGAAGTAATCATATGATCAGACTATGTGTAGAACTTAACCATTTTGGTGTGTTTAAGCTAAGTTGAAGTGTTAAAAGTTAGCAAATGTGAAGTAACTTACAATTCAGCTTCTCAAGTTGTTTCTGAACAGTTTTTGCTTTCTACTCGGGCTCCTGATTTTTTTTGATGAAAAAGAAGGTTTTCCGTTCATCATTTCCATTTTCAGGTGAAAACTAACTACAACACCTTCAAACTAAATAATCAGAATAATTTATCTAATATAAGAAGCTTGCAAACGCTCAACTCTTAATGGTGTAACTGACCGTTAGGCACATATTTTCTTATGCAAGACGTGAAATGTGTATATATGTAACAGATTGTTTTGAACAATTGCAGTGTCTTCTTTCTAATGATAGGCTTTGATAGTGAAATTATCTTCTTATTCTACTTCGGAACTTGCATAGATTAACTGGATACTATCTTTGTACTACGTCTGATTTATTTTCCTCATATGCTCTATCTCAGTCTGTGGAAGAGGGGATTTATGCCAGATTAAATGAACCCTATTTGTCCTTATATGACTATATATTTCTAGGCAGATGTAGTTTTTGCCGTGTCTTGCACTTACTATTCCTTCAAACTATAAATGGCAGCAGGGATCAACTGGCTTTTATGTACAGCAGCTTGAGGGATCAACCTGGCCATCCTGTACAGCAGGTTTCCATTGCCGTTTCTTCTTAGGGGTTTGCACTCCACCAAGCTATTTTTCGAGGCACAAATGAATCTATCCTTGAATAGAACAACTGTTTTTACACGGCGCCATGAGGATGATGCCTGCAACAGTTGGTAGTTACCGCATATTGATAATGATTCTTTTTCTTTTGTCCGCAATTCTATAGAACATTTTGAAGGAAGTATACACCCAATTACTTCCTAATGCTTTTACCGGGTGCTACTTATTTACTCGATTTGGATCCAAGTAGTTTTAGTGTATGGAACGCCTTCAAACCAAATGTTGGATACAGTTTCTTCCAGATATCGGACAACATTTTTGGCATTGTCTTTAATATTCATTTCTCTGGTACTTGTGTGGGGAATTTAAGTTCATATTCTCGGTCTCCTTACACATGGGTACATCATTTTTCCGCTGCTTCTCATAAATGTAACGAGCAAAGAAATACAAGGTGATGTTTGAGTTTTGTTGAAATAAACGATTACCTCTTTCAGAGTTAAGATCTATTCAGTTTTGGTGAATTTCAGAAAAAGAAGAAAGTAAACTTTTTATGGTGTTATTTTCTCATGTTACATGGTGATTTATTGTGAGATGTAGTAAACTTTTTAAAGGATTACCAACGTGCGCTGCAAGTTTAATAGCACATGTATATGACAGTAAGTATTATTCGCTAATGTTCGAAAATCAAAAATTCAAATAGATGACCAAATAGAGTCTTTCTATTCTGGAAAATCCAACTGGTCTTTTCTCTCAGCATACGAAAGAGTTCCCTTGTAGGTGTTATCGTTATCGTATATCTCGCATTGATCCAATTACCTTTGTTACATTAGTTAGAAGAGGTATAAAATGCATATTTTTTCACATGTTAACTTATGTTCAGCACATCATCATATTAGGCTCCTCGAACTTCTGTTTTATTATAATTGATTGCTATTTTTACAAAAAAACTATTGCCTTGGTCCTTAGAAAGTGGGACCTCATGAATATATTATATTTTGATTTGGATTCTGAATCAAGTCAAATGTTTACACACTATTTTAATTAAAATAGATATCTTTCGTACATATACTGGACTTGAATGTTAATATGCTGAACGACTATATTTGAATTATATGAACTGACGGCCAAGTAGTCATTGTTTCGAGAGTTGATATTTTTCTATGCTGAACTAACTATATTTGAATTAAGAATTGACGGCCAAGTAGTCGTTGTTTTGAGAGTTGATGTCTTTTTTCTGGTATCTTTCTTTGCATTTTTTTTGAAGTTTCTTTCTTTGCATGATTCAAAATTTAGCATCTGAGTTCAGTGATTAGTATCTCGACATATACCTTTGATTGCATTAACTTGATGATTTGTACACACTAAGATGAAAATATAGATATTACCATGTCTTCTATGGTTTATCTTCCTTCCCCCAAATATTGATCCGGAATATAGGGTAGTTTCACTTCGCCTTATGGGTATGCTTTATCTATTATCTCCAATGGGAGGAGAAATGAGCGATGCTTTTCCTTCTCTGCATCGCTACATCCCATTTTTATGCAACACATGCTCATTAAAGTTACCTCCTTTATGACATGCTAATTATTGTTCTCCTAATACGTAACTCTTTGGTGCTTTGGTCATTCTGTTTTACTAATTATTGCTTTGAAGAGATTCAGACGACTATTAAGTAAGTGACAAGAAGCTGATAAAATAAAAAGGATGCTTGAGATATATTCTTAGCAGGATGAGATGACCGTAATTGTTCTATTGTAATTAATTGAATCGGTTCAATTCTTGTCCTCATATTGAAATGAATCGAGATTGATAAGGAGTCAATTAATGATGTTTGAGCTTGTACTTTTTTTGAGTGTCTATTTATTTTCGATTGGTATTTATGGATTGATCACAAGCCGAACATGGTTAGAGCTCTAATATGTCTTGAACTTATACTGAATTCAATTAATCTAAATCTCGAAACATTTTCTAATCTATTTGATAGTCGCCCAATATAAGAGACATTTTCAATTTTTGTGATAGCCCTTGAGTGCACACCATTTAAGAGCAGGTCATTTCATCATGTAATAATTGCAGCAGAGTTACAAAGTATAGTCTAGGTTGTTTTCTCGATACTAAAATATCATTTGCAATCATATAGTGATTAAAATGTCTGTGCAAAGCTCGGTGCATTGCCTATCTATTTTTATTGATTATCTTTTTTGACAAATAACAGGGAGCTGACCTGAAGGCAAAAAGGGTGGATTTGGTCTGCACTGCAACCTTGATCATCATAAGACTCAATCGCCCCAGCTTGGAAGCAAACCTCTTCAGGCTTTACAAAGGTCACACCAAGTTTTCTTCATTGCTGAATCCAGAGCTGCTAGACTGACTAGCGTGGTCGTCAGGAACACTGGGAGCGTCATCGTCCGATGAGAGGAATGTACCAGCTAAAGAGCAGAAGTTAGAGATATACTGCAGGGCATGCATTAGAGGTGGCGGGAACATGTAGCTTCGCACAGTACCGAACAGTTTGCATCCAAGCTTTGAAATCGATTGTAGTAATACTCTTGAGTGGAATTAATATATAAAGCACATTTTCACCCTCAAAATACTCCCTTTGTCCCCTATAAACTGATACCTTACGATATGTCATTAGATAAAAAAAAATCACGCAGCACGGCGTGACGCCGCGCCGGACCTGGCTAGTTTTAGTAAAGAACACGTATCACTTGTGTAGCCATACAGGCTTTAAAGTATACAGTTGCACCTGATGCATGTTTCCGTTCTAAACTTGGCTGGACATCTGAGTTTGTTCGGCATCAAACTATTCATTTCTGTTCCTACAAAATTGTTCTATACTGTAGTATGTATGATGTTCTAAATAATGCTCTTATATAGGCATCGAGGCGAGCATATAGGTATCCCTAACATCCCTCCTGGGACCTCACCATGGCTCCACAACGGAGCAGCACCGAACAGACCAACTCCACAAACCAACTTGTGGTTGGATGGTTAGGAGGGTGGTTTCCTGCCGAGTTCAAACCCCAGGTTTGACATCTGTGTGTTGTATTTAGACAGAATATCCTTTCAGTGGGAGGCGACGTTCCCGTCGACCGCGAGACGGCTGTAGTTGTTATTTTATGGTGATCCAAATTCATATGAAGATAAGGAAAGTTCGGCCTCCGCTACGCGGAGGCCCGTCGGAGGCTTAGGGCCGAAGTCGGAGTTGGATACACAATTACCGACCTAGTTAGGTCAGGACCGCCTTTATATACCTCTTGTAAGCCGCCGCACGGGATAAGCCACATATTGTAAATCCCGGCGCGATTGTAACCTCACCCGAAAATAGTGAAGTATTGCTGGCTGGCGCCCGTGGTTTTTTCTCTTCCTTGTTGGAAGGGTTTTCCACGTTAAAATCTCGTGTCCCCGTTGGTTTGATCTTGCTTAATTTCATCGTTGATTTGCTATTGCGTGTAACAGTAGTGACTTCGCCAATCTCAAGACCCGCCGGTTCGGTCTTTTGGATGTGCTCATACGGGTAGTGTGCGTGCGTGCGTTTATAGGGGTGAGTGTATGCGCGTGTATGTGAGCGCTTGCGTTTGTATTGTGTTTCTCAAGAAAAAAAACAGATCAACTCCACGGAGCCAGATCCGCGAAGCTGAGAGATTTGTGTGTAAAATTTGGAGCACTTCTTTGGGAATCCACATATCAGTAGATCCCGGAGTAGCAAGAATTTACAATGAAATGCCACCGCCAAGTGAACTTACCTTTTCGCTCGTTTCTTCGTCCTCCCTGGTCACGCAGATGACCATGACGCCATCACATGTCTCAGTCTAGCACTCGTTGACCGCCGCCACATCCGGCAACAAATCTGGCATCGACCTAGCCCCGGACGCAACTCCGGCAGCAACCCAGGATGTAGACGCTCTGCTGCGAGCAGCCGCCTTCATCCAGGCGGGCCCTGGCCTCGAGCTCGCCATCGTCCTACTCGCGGCATCCACCCAAGCACGACCTCCTGTAGGTTCCCGCCCTCCACACAGGTCGCCGCTGTATTCCCAGCATGCCGGACCACCCTAATTCCCCTTCCCAACTCCCACCACGCCGTCCTCAAGCTCCTCGTGCCGCTCCCAAGCTTGCACCCTTTGCTCCTCCCCACGATGCCCCATCTGTTCCTGAGCGAGGCCGTCCCCGGCAGGGAGGGAA
The DNA here is from genome assembly GCA_028641055.1 of Alopecurus myosuroides. NCBI lineage: Eukaryota > Viridiplantae > Streptophyta > Magnoliopsida > Poales > Poaceae > Alopecurus > Alopecurus myosuroides. The sequence continues at coordinate 27,152 of JAPCYS010000348.1, forward strand.
TCAACAAGTTTATCGTGACGCAACCAGGGTGAGGAGAATCGACGTGTTTCTGGGCGATGGACGATGCCAGGGAAGGAATCGTGTCCGAGTTTGATGTGGAAGAGGACCATGACATGTTACCTTCAGGCTCAATTGCTCTTATTGAAACAGGCCCGAAACAACTAAGGGCATCTCCAGTCGTTGCACCCCCCAGGACGCAAAACCCTCCCTTTTTTCCCGCCGCGGCGCGAAACGACGCTATTCTGGAAACTGGGGGGCCGCGTTTCCCAGCCGTGAACCCAGGCCGCCCCCCAGCCGGCGATTCGGCCAAATTTGGGCAACCAAACAAATAGAGTTTTGCCACCAAATAAATAGAGTTTTGCCACACAAATAAATAGTTCAACAATTTAAATAAAAAAAAAGTACACTAGCCTCGTCATCGTCCTCAACATTGCCATTCCCCTTTTGCGTCCACAAATGCTGCACCAGGTCATTCTGCAAAGCATGGTGTGTTCCAGCGTGTCGAATCTCCTGTCGCTTGGTGAGGAAGTCTGTCCATGATGCCGGCACCTGGTGATCAACATCTGCAAGAGGGCCCTGCCGTTAGTATGGTGTGCTTGCCTCACTGTCAGGCACCGGGTCATCCCGCTCACTCTCAATGATCATGTTGTGCAAGATCACACAACACCGCATCACCTCCCACATGTTGGACTTCGACCAAGTCATAGCTGGGTACCGGACAACAGCGAATCGAGATTGCAGCGCACCAAATGCCCGCTCAACATCCTTCCTGCAAGCCTCCTGGCACTTGGAAAACCAAACTTTTGCGCTTCCTGGGATAGGGTTGGAGATGCTCTTCACAAATGTTGCCCACTTCGGGTAGATGCCATCTGCAAGATAGTACCCCTTTGTATACTGGTGTCCATTGATCTCATAGTTCACAGGGGGGGGGCATGGCCTTCGACAAGCTCGGCAAAGACATTCGAGCACTGCAAGACATTGATGTCGTTGTGACTTCCAGGCATACCAAAGAATGAATGCCAAATCCATAGATCATACGAAGCCACGGCCTCGAGAACCACCGAGCACTCTCCTTCCTTTCCCTTGTACATCCCCTGCCAGTCAAATGGGTAGTTCTTCCATGCCCAGTGCATACAGTCGATACTGCCAAGCATCCCAGGAAACCCTCTTGCTTCATTCTCTGCGAGGAGACGAGCAGTGTCTTGCGCATTGGGTGATCGCAGGTATATTGGGCCAAAAACTGCAACCACTGCCCGGCAGAACTTGTTCAAGCACTCGAGGGCCGTGGACTCGCTCATGCGCAGGTAGTCATCTTGTGCATCTGCGGGAGCACCGTATGCAAGCAACCTCATGGCCATCGTGCACTTCTGGATAGAGGTAAAGCCTACCGTGCCGGTGTAGTCCTTCTTCAACTTGAAGTAGGTGTCGAACTCCCGGATGGCATGCATGATCTTGAGGAAGAGCGTGCGTTTCATCCTAAAACGACGCCGGAACACCTTCTCGTCGTTGGTGGGATCCTCGACGAAGTAGTCGGAGTAGAGTATGCAGTAGCCCTCGTACCGCTGCCTCGGCTTGCTCTTGCGGCGACCGGGCTTCGATCCAGTGCGGCGTGGCTCGGCGTCCTGGGCCTGCAATCCGGCCAGGCAGCTCAGGACGAGCAGGTGTTCCTCATCGTCGATGGCGGCCTGGTCTTCCTCGTCGAAGAGCTCGGCGAGCATCTCCTCGGCGTCGGAGTCCATGGCCCGAGAAGAGCGTCGAACACCTTGCGGGTGGTGGACGCGGTTCACCGGGCGCATCCTCCTCCGCGGCGGAGACGCGAGCAAACGGCGGCGACGATGTGGTGGAGCAGCCGGCGGTGGTTTGCCTCGTCGCTCGTGTGTGATGGTGGCCGACGGCGGCGGGGGGTGCGGCCGACGGGGTGGCGACGGCGAGGCGAGCGAGAGGAAAAGCCGTCGGGGTGGGGAAAGTGGGGCAAATAGCGCTCCCTCGCCGACAGCGCTGGCCCACGCGCTCTTTTCCTTTCGCCGCCCCCAGGCCGAACCCAATGGGCTAGGTTCCGCCTGGGGGCGACGGCGCTAATTTCCGCCGAAACGGCGCTTTTTCGGGTTCTGGGGAGGGGCCGACTGGTGAAAAAATGGCGCTTTTCGAGCAAAGCGCTATTTTGTGTCCTGGGGGCGGGGGGGGGGGGGGGGGGGGGGGGGGGGACGACAGGAGATGCCCTAAATTGGCTCCCAGCCCATCTAAGAATTGTGGAGCTGCACCGAACATTTGGTGCTCCAACACAGACCCTGGAATTGGACTCGTGGAGCCGGAGCTATGGATTTCGAGAAGCTAGACAGTTGTCGAACACGCCCTAAAAGTTCTATTGAAGTGGACTTTGTCCTAAAGTGTTAAAATGGGAGATAGTGAGCGTCCCCGTGGGATAGTTTCCTCCCATCTCCGGCTTCCCAGCACACGTGTCCCAAAAATTGTCACTAATCCTGCTTTTGCTCTAAAATGCCATTTTGCTACAATTCGTCCCGCTTTTGCTCCCATATATCAAAAAACGGTTCACACACAAAACAAAAAGAAAACGATTGGCCTCACTGGAGATCTCACAAGAGACCTCTACTACTACAGAAAAGATTACATGAGGCGCATTTTTTTATGCGAGACGCATATAGAATGCGCCTCCCGCGCCAAGCCTCGCGTATTTGGGTTATGCGAGGCGCATTTCAAGGCGCCTCGCATATGCATATAAATGCGCCTCCTATATATCCTCATATGCGCCTCCTATAGTTCCCAATATGCGCCTCCTATAACATTGTCGATTTTTAAAATTTGCAGAATTACTGCACATTCCAGAATACACATATACAGGTATATAGATACACAAATACAGTATAACAGTCCAGAATTTCCAGAAACTAGAATCACCATGAATACCATCAACTTAAATCAATCGCGACATACATATATGCAAGTTCATTTATACGAAGTACATCATACAACACAAGTGTTTGTGTCTCCGATCGAGTACAATTTCACAATCACGTTACAACTACGACGACAGATCGAGCTCTAGCTAGCTTAGGTAAGAGTAAAGCACATAGACTACGATGGATAGCAACGAGGCGATGAAGATCACGATGAAAAAGAGGGTACATCAGCTCAAGTTGCCAATACTCGTAGACAGACCAATATTTCATACACAAAAATATACACCAACTCATCCTCCTCACTACTACATCAGGACACCAATCCCACACACAGACCGACTATATCTTCTACGCCTCGTCTTCTTCCAAATCTGGTCAGTCTGCCAACCTACAAACAAACAAACACCACTGATTTTAGGTATCCCAGCAAAAACACAGATAAATGGCTCCACTTCTTTTCTTCTTGACAAAACAAAGATAAAGACTAATCAGATTCATCTAACGGGGTAAACGCCATGCATCATACAACAAGCTGCAAGCTTGCATATCTGTGAATAAAACCTCCATGCTTGCTTAAAAGCTCTTCTTTCCGTGTTTTATGCATGGCGTTTACCCCGTTAGATGAATCCTGATTACATACTACTTGCAGCGTGTGGCGTACGACACCAGCAGTAACTCGAGGGGAGGAGTTGTCCCCTGCAAAACATGCACACTCAATAAAAATAGCTACTGTGTGACCGATGCTAAAGTCTCTTACATTACTATCAAACACTTAATTGGTGCCAATCAGTGCAACTAATCTGAGCCCAGCCAGAGTCCTACAGGTTATTCATCCATCATGTACATACAAAAAATTTGTTAAACGATGCTCAATTTTGCTTCATACAGAAGCTGTTGGGAAAAAACACTAGCTAGACCTAGACTGCTGATACAACACTACTGGAAAATTCAACGCCGCCGAGTATCGTGATGTTTGCCGATTTCCTAATCACGGGATACTCGGCGAAATAGCCTCGAAGCCGAGAAGGGAACCAGAACACTCGGCGTCCATGCAACACTCGGCATAAACACAGTTCGCCGAGTGTGCCCTGCCATGCACACTCGGCACACTGACGACACTCGGCATTACGTGCCTCCGCCGAGTGTGCCCTGCTCCCCACACTCGGCAAACAATATACACATCGGCAAATATCTGCAGGGCACTCGGCAAACGCACTCACTCGGCACTTCGGTAGGCCACGTGGCAATTCCGGACCTGTAACCACAGTTGCGTACTTTGCCGAGTGTTGCCGTTACGGGGACTCGGCGAAGAATAGTTGTTTTTTTTTTGTTGGAGCTTTGCCGAGTGCCTCCGTTACGGAGACTCGGCGTACATATTGCCACCAAAATATTTTGCTTCGCGCAATTTCTTCCCGCCCCCAGTTTCAAACTTTGCCGAGTGCCTGCCAGTTGATACTCGGCATACAAATTGGCACCAAACATTTTGGTTCGCGCCATTGGTTCCCGCCCCCTAGTTTGGAACTTTGCCGAGTGCCTGCCAATTGATACTCGGCATACAAATTGGCACCAAACATTTTGGTTCGCGCCATTGGTTCCCGCCCCCAGTTTGGAACTTTGCCGAGTGTCTTGCAGGCTCATACTCGGCAAAGAAGTGAAAGAAGCACACAATCCGTGTGCCTATCTTTAATCCACCGGCTCACAAGCACTTGAAAGATCCAACGGCTCGGAAGACCTCGAAGAAAACACACGATCCGTGTGCTTCTTCCCTCCATTTCTCACTATATAAACACACATGCATCTAGCTTGGTTAGCACATATCTACAACCCAGCACTCTTCCATTTTTTCGCGCCAACTCTTCCATGTCTTCCACCGTACCCACTATAACCTACTCGGAGGCAGAGGAGCTCTGCGCCTCGAACTACCCCTGCCCTCCCGGGTACGGCGTCCCCGCCGGGTGGATGCTGAGCGCCGGAGGCGTGCCGGTCCCTCCTGTCCCTCGAGGTGTGGCGCGCCGGGCGGCCATCACGAACCACTACTACTTCGAGCTGACACCGGAGCAGCGGACGTATCCCCAATGGGATCCCAACTACCGCGCAGGTTGGGACGCCTTCTTATTCAATCGGCGTGAGAGGGCGCTCGCTAGGTACGGGGGGGGGACGGCCCGCCTCCTTCGAACTTCAACGAGGCTGGTCGTCGGCTGTGGTGGCGCAGCCGGACTCTCCAGGGCGTCATGAACTACATAAGGAACGGCGATAACCCCCGCCTGCGCTACCCGCAGTCCAGGCGTGCTCCCCCATCGACATTTCAGCCCCATCTGACGACAGCGACGACGACGGCGGCGACTTCGACGACTACGAGTACATGTATTATACGCCTAGGCAGGAGTATGACTAGACCTGAGCCACAAGATGGCTGGGACAAATGGTTTGTCCATGTATCCTAGAATGTTTAGATCCACTGTCGTGTATCCCGCTTCCTTGGAATTTCAATCTAGTCGTAAAATTCAAAAATAATCGTATTAATTGGTGTGTGTTCAAGTGTCATGTTAGTCCCAAGGAACACCCCTGCGTGAGCCGGAAGTGGGTAGCAAAGTGGAACTAGTTGCTTGGTTGTGTCATGCTAGGCCCAAGGAACGCCCTTGACAATGGTAGGGCCCACCTCCTTGCAAGATTCCCCCCGTTACGTCAGATCCGGGAGCTTCGGGGTGTGAGCAGTCCTGGAACACGCGAGAGAGAATCCGACGTCGGTGAGGGGAAATGGTACCAAGATTCCATGAAAATATGTGCAAGGAAATTTTTTGGAGGAAAAAGTGTGGCAAGCTTCTTCAAAATTTGAAATGCAATTGGGACGGCAAACACTAGCAAGATTAAGATACAAAATGTTAGATAAGCTGGCAAAACCCAGGTAATGGTGGCGGATAGGGTACATATAACAGAGTAACGGACCTAGTGGATATGAAATTTTTGTTCCTCTCCAAATATCAATCTATTTGAGGCGCTGATCAGTGAGAATCTGTGCAGTGCTAAAAGTACAGTATGTTAACTTTTCTTGCTTGAAACTCATTGAAATTATTCAGGAAATATCATTCCTACTTTCGAGAAACTTCCTTGGATTCAACAGTAAATGGATGTTTGGCTAAATTATTTTCTATATACCCTTTAGATATTTGAGGCACATATACCTGCTTATTTTTCCAGTTGTGCAACTATACCGGCTCATGTTTAGCTAGTGGTTGATCAGGATATGTCTTATGCATAGTTGTGCTTGTGTGTAGCAAAGTTCAATTATTTATTTCTATGCGTAATTCTTTCTTCTCAGTATTCGTCACTGTTACCATGTTCAGTTCATTGAGATTGTGCTGTGATATATATACATATAGAGTTCTTCTTTTCCTGAAGAAATATTTTCTCAGGCAGTTGGGCTCACCCAAGCCAAATAAAATCAAATTTAGTAAGCTGTATTCTTGGTGATTATATTAAATGTTGTCCTATCATTCTATTCCAAGCCATCCTGAATCCTTATTTTCCTTTGGTAAGTGCTTGCTGTGCGTTTCTTTCAAGAAGAATCTATCATTTGTTCCTATCAATTCAGAGCAACTCGATTATTTTCTGGTCAGCGAAATCGTTAATGAGTTCCAACAGGTGGTCTTCAGTGTTGTTTGCAGTCAAATACAATTTTGCATTACGATCAGTTGTAATAATGTCACTTATTGATTGGTGCTGCAGCATTTGTAATCATCACATAGGTTTTGGCTTCTGATTAGTTAATATTTCCTCAATATGGATATTTTTGTTACCAAGCATTGCAGTTCCCATGCAGAGAGCAGCTTGTAGGTTCAGCGATGCATCTACTTTACTAATGTAATAATATTCCCACTCTTAGTTTCTGCGAACTAACTGCATTAGAGGTTTCTTTCCACTCCGTACTGTTAAAAATGAATTCAGTTTCGGCTTCTTCGATGACTGAAACTTCCGTAGGCGTGTGTACATAGGTATATTCCCGTAGCGATCGACCATGCATAGGCAACTACAATGAGGAATTTAATTGAGCAAAGAGAGGGAGCGTCCCACGCGACGTGGCATGTCACCTCCCCGAGCGAGGTGCCATGGTGGGGCCGGCGGCGGGCCTTCCTCTCCCCGGCGCCGACGCGTAGCTAGGGAGGTGTGGTCTGGCCGTGGTGCACTTCGGTTGGTGGTGTGGTCGCGCTGCCAATCTTCCTCTGGGACTCGGCCGACGGGCCTTCAGGCCCAGATCTAGGCCCCTTGGGCCTGATCTAGGCTAGGTTGGGCTAGTTAGGGTTTCCACAGGTCAATCTACCTCTAGGACTCGGTCGACGGCCCTTCGGGCCTAGATCTAGGCCCCTTGGGCCCGATCAGGGCTAGGTTGGGCTAGGAGGCTATGGATGGCGGCGGTGTGGTGGCGCCGTCAATCTACCTCTAGGACTCGCTCGACGGCCCTTCGGGCCTAGATCTAGGCCCCTTGGGCCCGATCAGGGCTAGGTTGGGCTGGTTAGGGTTTCCACGGGTCACTTTCGGCTGGACTAAGCAGAAACCCGGGATGGAGATGTCTGCTGCAGTGCGGCGACGGGAGCTTCACGAGCCTGACCTGGGCCGACCGGACCTATTGGTCTGGTGTGCTCCTGCTGTTGCGTCTGGTCTGCTACTGCCTTTGGCCGTGGAGGTCGCTCCCTCCCACGTGGCTGCTGTCCCGCTATCCCTGGTCTACGGTTGTTTCTTCTTGGTTCGGTTGACCTCGCAAAGCTTGTCATAGTTTGACGGCTTTGGTGTCCTCGCGGTTGTGGTGGCGTATGTTGGTGGGCGGCAAGCTCGATGGAGCCGACGAAGTAGTCGATTTAATGAGTTGTTCGGGGTCGGGAGAAATCCCTGTTGACTTTGCCGACACCGGAGCGGTGACGTCTGTGGGCGCCGCCGGCCTTCTTGAAGGGCGTCGGTATACCCCTACCCCATTCCCCCGTGTATCGGGAGAAATCCTAGGAGAGTCCCGGGCAGCGGCGTCGTCGTCGCAGTCCTTCTTGATGGTGTTGCTTGGTACGCGGCATTTCGGTGGTTTTGGACGGTGGTGAGAATTCTCCGGTGGGCGCAACAGTTGCAGGCCATCCTCGTTTTTGTCAATATGGCGTTGTTGGCACTAGTTTCTTTTTCTTTTTCTTGTTGTTTATTTTGGGCTAGATTATGTTGTTTGCCCCAGCAATGGTCTCACAATTGTCAGTGTGGTTGCTATATTAATATAGCGGGGCGTAAGCCTATTTTGGAAAACTCAACTACAAGCTAGTACTGCATTTTTTTTGTTTTTTGCTGTTGTTGTTGAGAATAGTACTGCCAATATCATTGGAAGCCACCGGTATTTGTCCTCGTGGTAATTCCTCAAGAAATATTTGGCCAGGTGCACAGATCTAGCATTCAATCGTTGTGGTTTACTCGCAGCCTGCATATGCATATCTTTTTTTTTGGAGTGATCTGTGTTTGGCATTCATATTTATATTTACTATCCTAAGGGCATGTACAGTGGTATCTAGTCAGCCGTCTGTACCAAACGCCACGTATGAAATTTAATGACGTGGGGAAGAAAGAGAATAGAAAACGGGAGAGCTCGTCTGTTAAATTATAGACGGTTTAATCCTATACGAATCGCTAGTTACCGACGGGATATTTACCATTGTACGAGACCGTAACCTATTCGTGGGCCGAGAATGACGGACAACCAAGTATTTTCCCTCGCGTGGGATTTACAGGCACTTGTTTTTTCCTTTCTTTTCGTGGATCGGTTACTAATTATAGATCGCTAAGAGACGTGCTACTGTACGTAACGTCAGTTGAGTCATATGTAGTTGACATGGATACGTGCAATAGACGCCAGGCGACTATACTAAGGGCACGTACAACGCTAGCGTCTTAGCGAGGCGCTTAACTAGCGAAAAAATAATTATTATCATCAATTATTATCCTAAGCGCCTGTATCACGCAACGGCCGGCGCTAAACTAGGACGCTAGCGATAGTAGGAAACTCCTTCGTCCCTCCAACTCGTACGCGAGAAGCGGCCTTAAGCGCCTGGCGCAACTTTTGGCGTCGACGCAACCACAATTCCCAGGTTCAATCGGGAATCCAACGTAACTGCTGGGATTATATTCACTAGCGCCTCCGTAAGAGGCCGCGTTGTACGTGCCCTAATGTACATGCTCTAAACCACGTCCCATCTAAATTCCCATAAAAATCGGATGGTCATCACCTGGCTTCGTTGCTCGCCACCTGTCCGTATTTTGTTTTGATTTTCCGTTCGTTTCGCCTATCTTTTTGCCTCTTCCCTCGATCTGGTCGCCGTGGGCCGCTCGATGTTTCCTTACTTAAGACTACCCATAGTAGGGGTATCATAGGTAGTATCATGCATGTCATGTTGGCAAAAATCTGATGTGGCACAACAATTAATGAAGAAAGAGATGATAGTGGTATCTACCTATGTTACGGTATCATAGCACATAAAACAAGATATTTTAATAACAAGTAAATCTTGTACTCCCTCCGATCCATATTAATAGGTGGTGAAGTGGATGTATCTAGCAATAAAACATGTCTAGATACATCCACTTCACCACCTATTAATATGGAACGGAGGGAGTACACATATTTATATTGGGATGCTACAAAACAATAAATGAGCTGTGTATATGATACTACTATATAATACTATGCATTAGAGCGGTGGTATCATACACTAGTATCGTATGCATGATACCAATATATGATACTCCCCACTATGCATGAGCCGGTTCCATCGTTTGGTGGTGGGCCATCGTCCGGTGCGTGCTCCAATTTGGTGCTCGACAGCTATCCGTCCCTGCCACGTGAGGGTACGTCTCGAAGAGTCTTCCATCTAGGAATCCCGGAAATTGGTCCGGAAACCTCCTCCTACCTTTTCTTCCTTCTTCGCTTTCCTTCTTCTAGCGATCCTGGCTGCCGGTATTGAGCCGCGTATGAGATGCACGACCGCCACCTAGCTGTGCTGGTTGTTCCGGTTCACGGTTCATGGTGAGGGAGCAACACACCCTCCTTTTCTAGCACCGGACTGCCTCATCGTCGTGCCCCACTCTCCCTTGAAAAGCAGATCGAAAAAACTTGATGTGGGGGCTGCAGTGCGCCCTACACCTCCATCGCCGGCCAGTTACCGTGGGCGAGGAGGACGCCTTAAGCATCACGTGTACCGGCGAGCGGGGTGCCGTTCGTGGCGGCGAAGGCTGGCTAGCTTAGGCCGCAAGATCGTCGGGGGAGCAACCGTCGGCGTGACGCCAACGTCGATGAGGCGTGTGTCCATCGTCGTGGTGTCCGTCGTGGGGCGCCCCGTCGCATCATCGCCAACTACAGCGACTCGCGCTTCGTGCTCTCCCGCGGCGACTTTGGCCGTGCCGCTCTTTACTGAGCGGTGGAGCCATGTGCGGCTTCAACGCGCCGGCCATGAGCTGGTTGGTTGAGCCGTCGATATACCAGAGTCGCCCTCAGCGACGGCCTGTACCCACGGTGCTGCCGTGCTGGTTGTCATGGCTCAACCCAGTCAAAGGCTCTCTCATCTCTCTCATCTCTTTCTCTCTGATTTGTACCCGCTGCAGGGGAGGTGGACAAGGCCACCCAGTGCATTCAGCCGCACGCCCGCACCATTGTCTTTCCCTGGTGCAAACTGCGAGGCCCGATAGCTCGCGTCGAGCTTGGCCGCCAGTCTAGGTGGTCATGGACGGTACCCAGGAGGCGGACAACTCTATCTCGCATCGAGCTCGGCCACCAGTCTACGTAGTCGTGGGCGGTGGCTAGGAGGCGGACGCTTCTCTATTTCACATCGAGCTCGGCCGCCAGTTTAGGTCGTCGTGAACGGCGGCCAGGAGGCAGACACCTCTCAATCTCGCGTCGAGCTCGACCACAAACTAGGACGGCGACCTAGAAGAAGACACCTTCCTACTTCACGTCATGCTCGGCCACCTCTGTGTCGCTTGCGATGCTGGCCGCCGCACGGGCCGAGGTACGGTTGTGCGCTGCCCGCCATACCCGCACCCCTGCGCCCACTACATGTTGTTGCCTTTCCTCAGTGTGCTGCTACCCACAAGATGGCATGGAAGGTCCGTTTGCTCCCCGTCAAGCTCAGACCTTGGGCTTGGGCTACATCGACAGGTGGTCCCACAGTCTCCAGGATGATGTGCTGTCGGCTACGGATCACCACGTGAGAAGGTGAGCTGATTAATTTGATTTCGTCCATTGGTTGAAGATGTCCATTCTGATCTTGAGCTCTACATTGTTGTTTGATGGAGCTGGGAACATAGTTGAAGTTTGAGCTTAGAATTTTGTGTTCCTTTGTTCTGTCAGTTGAGTTCTTAAAATGGATGGGGAGGTCAGCTTAGAGTTGGAGCACATCGTGCTTTCTGTCGATCAGATGGAGGTTAGCTTACAGTTGGAGAACTTCGTGATTTCCTTCAATCGAATGGAAGTCAACTGTACCAATAGGAGACCTCTGAGATTATAAGCTATTGTATGATGTATTGATGTGCGCCTTTTGGCTATAATTTCAAGTGGGATGGGATATCCCACCAATCCCACCTCCCATCCCACTGTTGAGATCCCACTTATCCCACTAAAATGACCCTATAATCCCGTGTGGGCTAAATGGGATTAGAGCCCACCTAACCCACGAACTGACCACATATCCCTATTGTACAAGCCCACATGCAGTTCCTCCTATCCCAATTAGTGTGGCCGTAACTCTTGTTGAGGAAACGTGAGGAGCTCCTTGAACGTGTCTGGCCTCGTGCGTAGATGCTATCAACGACACCAGCCTGCACGTACTCCTCCTAAGGCATGGTCGTCCCCATCCTTCCCTCTTCTAGTCCTACTCTAGCTCATACTTGCCTATATCCTGGAGATTAAACGAATATACAACTGATTTAAGTGGGTTGTTTTGGGACAAATGGGACATCCCGTAAAATCCCACTAATATTTTAGTTTGTGGGATAAGTGGGGAGTGGGAGACGGGATA
>JAPCYS010002678.1:0-39098 GCA_028641055.1 Alopecurus myosuroides
TCATAGATGTTGTTGGATGACGGTCTATGTATTTTGTTGTAATTCTCGCATGAATCACATAGTAATATTTATGTCTTGCATATGCACTACGGTGCATCCTTCATTTCTATCAATTGCCCAGCTGTAATTTGTTCACCACACATGTTATTTGTCTTCTATGGAGAGACACCACTAGTGAACTATGGACCCCGATCCATTTTCTCATACTGATAATACAACAACTGCTTCCAATGTTTTCACACTGCTACTGATGTTTATTCTCATACTATTTTCCACATCATACGTTTAACCTCTTTGTGTTCAGCAAAACCGGTGAGATTGACAACCTCACTGCTTCGTTGGGGCAAAGTGAATTTATTGTGTTGTGTAGGTTCCACGTTGTTGTTGAAACGGTAGTGCGCCCTACTACATCAGCTGCATCAACCTTCGGAAGATGCTTCTTCCTCCTACTGGTCGATTCAACCTTAGTTTCTTTCTGAGGGAAACTTGCTACTGTGCTCTTCATACCTTCCTCTTGGGGTCTCCCAACGAACATGTGTTACACGACCATCACACCCATCTATATGTTGATTTACTCAATCATGTCCTTTATTCTTCCTTGTTTAGTACAAATGTTTTTATCTGAATGAATACCACTTTGAATGTTATCGATGATTTTAAATAAATTGTTATGATTGAGCATGTTAAAATTTGCAATATAAGCTCTAATATAAAGTCTCTGATCGAAAGATAACTACAATCCGTTAATTCTTCTTTGACAAAGAACGAAGTTTTCCTTCACCAATTTTGATTTACTTTTTGCACCTCTATTGTGACTCCATTTACTTGTTTCAAGTTAAAATTATATGAGAGAGAGTTGCTTGCTAGAATGACTAGTGTATCTATAGTTGTGATGCTTCCTGTCTGTATTTTATTTATCAACACCTCACTCTGTAAACATGTGGTCATGTTTACCGAGTTCAGTTTCTCTTGGGGACAAGCGAGGTCTAAGCTTGGGAGGGTTGATACGTCCATTTTGCATCACTATTTTATATCGTTATTTTCTGTTATTCCTCGCTATATTTTATGTTATGCTATTTCATCTTATTTTGAATGTTTAATAATTATTGGAGAATAAACACCGGGACCAGAAATCTGATGGGAAAAGCACCGTCAAGATACCCTATTTCAGAAGATCAGAAGAAGAGGGGGGGGATACCGGAGAGTTCTTAGAAGTCCCGAGGAGGAAGCCATCCAGAAGGGCAACCAGAGGGGGCCACCAGGGGCCCACACCATGGGGTGGCACCCCCTGGCCTCGCCGTCAGGTGGTGTGGCCATCCTGGCCCACCTCTGGTCGCCCCCTTTCGCGTACTTGACCCTCCAGGGAACCCTAAGCCCTAGGGGATCATCGAAGAAATATTCCTCCGCCTCCTCAGGGCGGAAAACAGCACACAGAGAGAGAGAGAGAGAGATAGAGAGAGAGAGAGAGAGAGAGAGAGAGAGAAAAGCTGTTCGGCAGGGAGAAATCTGTCGGGGAAATTCCTCCCCGGAGAGGGGAAATCGTCGCCAGCGTCACCATCATCACTCGAGGCTTCATCAAGATCATCATCCTCAACACCAACACTATCACCCTCACCGTCCACTTTCATCCCGCTGTAACAATTAGGGGTCTTTATCGTTGTTTTCCACTAGATCTCTTTCCCGGTGTGGATTACTTGTTAGTAGATGATGCTTTTGAGATTTATCGGTGATTGCACTTTATGAAAAGATTGTTATTTACCATTATATCACCTCTGATTATGATCCATATGATGTCTCGTGAGTAGTTCGTTTAGTTCTTGAGGACATGGGAGAAGTTATGATGTTAGTAGTGGAATTATGTTGAAGTAATATCTATATGGTTTGATATTTAAGTCGTGGTGTTATTCTTCTATTGGTGTCATGTGAACGTCGACTACATGATACTTCAAATTTATGTGCCTAGGAGGATGCATTGTGTATTTGTCTACTAATTATGGGGTTGCCGGAGTGACAGGAACCTAAACACCCGTTAGGAAACCGATGCACGGGGGGGGGGGGGGGGGGGTAGGATCCCAAAGTTTAAGGCTGTTGTAAGATTTTCTTAATTACTTCTTGTATTTGCGGATGCTTGTAGGGGTTTAATCACAAGTATGTATTAGTCCTAGTTGGGCGGTGCATTAGCATAGGTTCACCCACACAACACCTATCAAAACAATAAATATTAATAAACTATATGAAGCGAAAGCACTTGACGAGATTCTCATGTGTCATCGAGAATGTTTAGTCACCATAAGTAAAACAACCGGCTTGTCCTTTGCTCTCAGAAGGATTGAGTCACTCGTTGCAATTATGATTACTTTTATTTATTTACTCACACTTTATTTATCTGCTATATCAAAAACCACAAAAAACATGTTTGCTAGTGTTTACAGTGAATTCTCTATCCAACATGCTTGTGAACACTTTCTGCTCCTCGTTGGGTTCGACACTCTTATTTATCGAAAGTATTACGATAGATCCCCTATACTTGTGGGTCATCAACGGGTTCACTAAAATCCTTCCTGTTAAAAGTCTTGATGAATTCAAGCGTAATATCAACCTTTCTATAGGTTAAGATTAAGGGAGGGTGTTAGACATATTTTATCTATACCGTATAGGTATGGTGTTGTACACCACCTAGGGTATTCCCCTTTGCACCTGCCACGGTAGAGGCTATTTCTACCTATATAAACACGCACGCAACAGCCCTAAGGAGCAACATTGCTTCCCCAAATATACTCCAATAATGAGATTTTCTACGGGACAGACCAAAGAAAGAAAGGAAAGAAGTGTGCCAGAAAAACACATCTTTCTTGTGTGTCTTGATCCGCCCGCTCCCTCCTGCTAAGGCCCATGGCACCCTGCCCCCTCCTCCTCCGCATACCGCTCCAACGGTGGAAGCAGGTGGGGATCCTAGATCTGCGTTGAGGTGTTGTAGGGTTAGGTTTTGGTCCCTCAACGATGGTGCTATGGTGAGGAATTGTGCCACTGTGCAAAATATAAATAAGGTATCCTGACTCCTTATCCACCTTGTCAGATGCGGTCTCATTTGTGGCATAGAGGAGGGTAGGAAAAGCGTCTAGTACGTCGAGTCACCGAATTCCACTTGGATGGATTTGTGATAGTTTTATTCGTCATTTTTTCTTGTTCAAGATCGCCGAGTGTCTTCTGGCTCCTACAGACAACTTCTCCCGTGTCAATAACAATTCCAACATTTTTAGAGCATCTCCAGTCGTGGCTCCCAATAGGCGTCCTGATGGGCGCCCGGCGAGGCCCTTTGGGGGCTCGTCCGGATGGGAAGTCGACCACGGGGGGCGCGGCTGTCCACTTGCAGCCCCACTTGGAGGCCCCCCCCCCCCCCAAAAAAAATCAAACTTTTTAAACGATGATTTTATTCAAATATTTAGGATATATTACAATATTTGAATGAAATTTAAACTAAAAAACTTAAATTTAAACTAAACTACGACGCGTTCACTAGTTGAACGCGTTGTAGTCGCCGGCGGAGCTGCTGTCGTCGCCGTCCCAGTCCTCCTCGTTGTCGTCGCCGCCGCGGTGGCTCGGCCCCGCCTTATTGTCGTTGGCCGCCGCCGGTGGGTCGAGGACGATCAGCGGTGCGCCTTTTATCACGGTCGCGTCGTTGAAGGACCACGCCGACGCCGACACGAGGTCCATTGGCTGCGCCATGCTGTACGACGCGAGTAGCGCGTCCCTGATGCCCTCGGGGTCGTCCTCCGTCGCCGACGCCGCCTGGAGCGCCTTGAGCTCTTCGGTGAGGGTGCGTGGGCGCTCCAACCCCGGCTCCACCTTGGGAACGTGCAGCCCCGACTCCTCCTTGGGGACGCACACCCCAGGCTCCGTCTTGGGAACGAGGAGAGGCGGCGCAGCACGGCGGCGGGAAGAGGCGCCTCCGCCAAAGCGGATGCCTCCAATGCTAATCCCGCCGGAGTGCGGGCGCAGGTGCGACGGCGTGGAGGTTCCCGGCTCCGTGTTGGGGACGCGCAGCGGCGGGCCCGAGCGCCTGGATGAGCCGGCGGAGGAGGAAGACGATCGGGAGACGGAGGAGGTCGGTGTCGCCGTCGCCCGCCTTGGAGGCGCGGGTTGTTCCCGACCTCGATGTGGGCGAGGACGGCCTCGAGGGTGAATCCTTCCTGCGCCCAGAAGGCGTTGCGCCCCTGCTTGTTCCGCTCCTGAGGGAGCGGCGCCGGGCCGGGACCGTCCAGCGGTTCCAACGCAGCCCGTGGAGGCGCTTGAACTCGCACTCGTAGCGCGTAGTGTTCGCCGTTGTTCCGGCGTGAGTTGCCCGTAGAAGTGGGTGTGCACCTCCCGCTGCCAGGACGCGTGCGCCACCGACGACGCATTGGGGATCGGGACACCGGCGCACATGTCCGGCGGGCACGGGTACCAGCTTCGAATAGGGCGCGCGCCTCACGCTTGAGGAGAGAACGGCGGGGAAAGCCGTTTGCGGCGAGGGTATCCATGGCGGTGGGGGGGGGGGCGGCGACGCGAGAGGCAGAGGAGGCGGGGAGAGAGGCAGAGAGCAGCGAGGGCCGGGAGGTGGAATTATATATCCGGCCGGGCAGGCCGAAAGGCCGCCCCCGCATTAACACCCGTGCTCGCGTGGGGAGACGCGCGGCCGCCGCGTGCGCGACACGACTGGGCGAGGCGATGGCTCGCTGCGCGACTGGGCGATGCGACGGCTCGCTGCGGCGCCTGCGCTTCTGCGCAGTCTCGGGAGAAGACGAAGACCGCCGCTTTGACTGCGCCGTCTCGCTGATGGGGCCGGCCCACGGACGCCACGCAACCGTTTCGACTCGTCTGACACCCCCACGGGAGCACGTGGGGGGAGGGGTTGGGATGGGTTTACCGGACGTGAACAAGGGGGCGTCTGGACGGGAAGACCCAATGGGGGGCGCGACTGGGTGCGCTCGGGGCCTGGCCGGACGGGAACAGTCCGTGGGGGCGCGTTTGGGGGGCTCGACTGGAGATGCTCTTAGAGGTCCAGTGGAGACACGGATCACTACCACAATGCGCGGTCGTCGAGTGCGAGAGAAGGCCAAAGACCAACTTTAAGGGAATGACTAGGGCTCACTCGAGTGAGAATTAAGTTACTTCTCACTCAGATGACATCATCGAGTTGCATGTGCAACTCATGTGTAATTCATGTGCAACTGAGAAAATTTTAGTTGCAAGTCATGTGTAATTAGGAAAATCCCAGTTGCAACTCATCTGCAATCATGTGTAACTGAATTTTTTTCATTTGTAACTCATGTGCAAAACATCTGCAAAAAAAATCTCACTTGCAATCGAGTGCAACCCATGTGCAACCGGAAAAAATATGAGTTGCAAATCATGTACAAGTCACAACCCGCCTCACCGCAGCCGGCATCACCGCTGGATAGCGACGAGCTCCTCCAGGAGATCCTCGTTCGCCTCCCTCCGCTGCCGTCCTCCCTCTGGCGCGCCTCCCTTGTCTGCACGCGCTGGAGCTACCTCGTCTCCGACCCCGGCTTCCGCCGCCACATCCGCGCGCACCACCGGAAGCCCCCGCTCCTCGGCATCTTCTCCTTCTATGGAGGCAAGTACCGTTTCACTCCAACCCTGGATCCGCCTGACCGCATCCCGAAGACGCGCTTCTCCCTGCCGCACGTGCCCTGCCGCACTTTCCAAGGCTGCCGCCATGGCCTCGCCGTCCTCCTCGACCGGCGGCGGGACGAGGCCATTATGTGGGATCCCCTCACGGGCCACCAACAAAGTGTGGCTTTCCCACTCGGGTCTGACAACCGCCCAGTGAAGAACGTCCGGAACGCCGCAGTCCTGCCCGCTGCCGGCAGCAGCCATGTGGGCAGTGGCGGACCCAGAAAATTTTCTTTGTTGGTGCGAACATTCACGGGGAAAACAATTAACAGAAGAATGCATGTACTAGATGAAAATCATTGAATGCATGGCTCTAACAAAATTCAATTCTCGTAATGAACAAAATACAACTACCAAAATACAACTACTAATTGTATGGATGGATAGCCCCCAAGTCCAAACGAGACCTACAAAACATGAATAAAGGAAAAAAAATCTGAATTTGAATCATAGCACGATAGTTAATATAGTAGAAAAGATTGCATCATCATACCATTAAGTTGTATTAGTAGAAGGAGCACAAAATTGTCGAGGTAGATGGCCTCGACGATCCTTCAAGGCATGAAAACGTAGCATAACCTGCTTGTCGCTTATCTTTGCAAATATGTCTCGCTCAACAAAGCATATCATCAGATCATTGAGCCAATCATCACCTATCTTGTTTCGAAGATCTGTCTTTATAATATTCATTGCCGAGAAAACCCTCTCAGCAGATGTCGTTGCCACCAGTAATGTCAATGCACGTTTAATGAGGCGATAAACCAATGGAAATGCCAAATGTTGTCTAGTTTGAACTAATTTGACACTTGGGGCCCTTCAGATTGGCCCTGGTTTGGGTCGTCGATGACACCACACGAACATTTTCTTTCCTCTACGAATCAGAATCGGGTGCGTGGGGAAACATTGTCACCACACCCACAAATTCTATAGACTTGGTCTGTTTCTTAAAATCTGCCGTCCTGGTCAGGAACTCACTTTGCTGGCACCTTTTCTTTGGATAGCAATAGCATCATCGAGTTCGATTTTGAGAGGCAGAGTCTGGATGTGATCAAGAAGCCGCCACGCAACCAAGAGATGAACTATGCTTGCTGCCATATCGTGCGGAGAGAGACCAGGGGCCTTGGCCTGGCCATTTTGTTAAAAGAACTAAACATACAGATTTGGGAGATGAAGTGTAACAGCAGTGGTGTTCGCAGATGGATGCTCCAGAGAACTATTCAACTGGAAGAGCAACTCTCCATTGTGAGGACATGCACCTATAGAAGTCGCATTCTTTCAGCTACAATACTGGGTTATGATGAGGACACAAACATGATAACTCTATCCACAAGTATTGGTGACTTTATGCTCCAGCTTGAGTTCTCCCAGCTGAAAAATATCCCTCGAATAGGTCTAACTACTCACATGGTATGCTATCCCTACTCAAATGGCTATAGTCCAGGTAATATCTCATCTCTACCTTTACAAAAGTAAGGTAAATGCTATTACTTCCTTATTTTGAGAACAATTCCTAAAAAAAAATTAGTGGATGCTTGCTGTAACATATTTTGCTCATGTCCTTATTGGCTGACTAGATACTTAAGAATAAACTGAACTGGTTATTTATTTGTCAGGCTGGTGATGATATACAAATTTATTATCGTCATTGCACTAAGCTAGAATAAAATTATAACTATAGTTGTTGCTTCCCGTTCATCGTTATATACATGGAAATATATTCTGATACCACTTGCCTCTTCGTGGGCTGATACTGCTAGTATTTTTCAAGAAGTTGCAACTATGTATGTCATATGATCTAACAATTATACCTGAGCAATCTTTGAGTTTAAACAGAGGTATGCATGATGTCATAATTCTTGTAGGGAATGCAAACAAGCTCAAAGGGAGCTCTTTTCCTCTTTGGTGGTTCGATGTAACCTTTATTTCTCCGTTGTTAACTCATGTAATTTGTTCACCATACATGTTATCTATCTTTTATAGAGAGACACCACTAGTGAATTGTGGACCCGGTCCATTTTCTCATACTGATAATACATCCACTGCAATTACTGTTTTCATATTGTTTCCACTGTTTTCACAATGGTACTACTGTTTTCACATTGTTCTCCTAATGTTTTTCCACACCATACATTTACCTCTTTGTTATCAGCAAAACCGGTGAGATTGACAACCTCATTGCTTCGTTGGGGCAAAGTGAATTGATTATGTTGTGTAGGTTCCACGTTGCTGCTGAACCGGTAGTGCGCCCTACTACATCAACTGCATCAACCTTCAGAAATTGCTTGTCCTCCGACTGGTCGATTCAACCTTGGTTTCTTTTCAAGGGAAAACTTGTCGCTGCACTCTTCACAACCTTTCTCTTGGGGTTTACCAACGTCATCCATCAGTGGTGTGGGTCCCCTGGGCGCCTCGACATTGCGCTCTCGCCTATTTATACCTCTCGGGATGTTAACCCTAAATACATAACCTTTTCCCACGAAAAACACCCGAGGCCTGCCGTGAGGGTAAATCATCACCGGAGGGCTCTACACCACCATGCCCGCCTCTGGAATGATGCGTGAGTTGTTCATCCTTGGATTACGGGAACATATCAGTAGCTACATGGTTGTTCTCTCCTCTTTATGCCTCATGTTAGATCTTGTGAGTTTCCATACATGATCAAGATCATCTTATTGTAATGCTACATGTTGTGTTTGCTGGGATCCGATGAATATTGAATGGTATGTCCAATGATTATCAATCTATCATTCATGTGTATGTTATTTATGATCTTGCATGCTCTCTGTTATTAGTAGATGCTCAGGCCAAGTAGATGCTAGTAACTCCAAGAGGGAGTATTTATGCTCGATAGTGGGTTCATGCCTCCCTTTTACTCACGCTCGAGTGACATAAACGTAATGGGTGGGGGATGTGATGTTACCATTAGGGAGAAAACAACGACGTTTACATTGTTTACATTACACACTTTGCTTAATGCAATTATGTGTTGCTTGCAACTTAATATCCAAGGTTTGCTCGGATGACATTCTGAGGGTAGATTATTAGTCATAGATGCACTTGGATAACGGTCTATGTATTTTGTTGTAATGCCCACATGAATCACATAATAATCATCATGTCATGCATATGCACTACGGTGCAGCCTTTATATATGTCAATTGTCCAGCTATAATTTGTTTACCACACATGGTATCTATCTGTTTTGGAGAGACACCACTAGTGAACTGTGGACCCGGGTCCATTTTCCTTATACTGATAATACAACCACTGCAATCACTGTTTTTACACTGCTACTACTGTTTTCATATTGTTTTCCTACTATTTTCCACACCATATGTTTAACATCTTTGTTTTCAGCAAACCGGTGAGATTGACAACCTCACTGCTTGGTTGGGGCAAAGTGATTTGATTGTGTTGCATAGGTTCCACGGTGCTTCTTTTACCGGGTGCGTCCTGCCACATCAGTTGTATCAACCTTCGAAAGTGTTTTCTTTCTCCTACTGGTCGATTCAACCTTGGTTTCCTTCTGAGAGAAAACGTGCCGCCGCACTCTTCACAACCTTTCTCTTGGGGTTTACCAACGCCAGCCATCGGTGTTGTAGGGTTAGGTTTTGGTCCCTCAACGACGATGCTATGGTGAGGAATTGCTTCACCGTGCAAAATATAAATAAGGTATCCTGACTCCTTATCCACCTCGTCGGACGTGTCTCATCTGTAGAATAGAGGAGGGTAGGAAGCGTCTAGTAGGTCAAGTCACTGAATTCCGCTTGGCTAGATTTGGGATAGTTTTCTTCGTCATTTCTTCTTCTTCAAGATCGCCGAGTGTCTTCTGGCTCCTACAAAAAACTTCTCATTTGCCGAGTCAATAACAATTCCAACATTTTTAGAGGTCCAGTGGCAACACGGATCTCTCCCACAATGTGCGGTCGTGCCGGAATAGGCTCTCAACCCACTATATTAATATAGCAAACAACCGATACAACCATCACGATGCTGGGGCAGTAACAAACAAACGTCGAAAAGAAAAAGAACAAAGAAGAGAACAAATGGAGACATAGGCGGTAAGACTAAACGAGGAGAATCCATGACCGCTGCGCCCACCGGGAATTACCACCACACTCCTAGTGTTGAATCGTCAAGTGCCAAGCAACCCCTTCAAGAAGGAAACATGCTGCTGCCCGGACCAGCGCACTGGTCCTAGGGTTTCCCCCGGCACACAGAGGGAGGTGAATGAGGGTAGCCGCGACGCCCTCCAGGAAGGTTTAGTGCCACCCGAAGGCGGCACCGCGTCGGTGCCGGACGACCCAACAAGGATTTCTCCCGGCCATAGCCGGACCACCGCCGCCGGGAGGGAAGGCCCCGACCCGCCTCCAGCCGCAGGGAAGGTCAGACCGCAGGCGCCGGCGCCCGCAAGGCCAAGCCTAGCGGCCACAGCCGACGGCGTCGACGAGGAAAGGAGGGGAAGGGAGGTCCTAGGCGGGAGAGGAGGGGGCCGCGCGCCGCCGCCTCGGGGGGCGATGGGGGCGCAGGGGGGAGGGTTTTTTCGCCCACCCCAGAACAGGAACCACAATGCGCGCTCGTCGAGTGAGAGAAGCCCAAAGACCAATTTTTTAAAGGACCTTTATTGCTTTTTTTTTTGCTTCAAAGATTGTCCTATAAGGGCTAGTTGACTCTTTATTGAACCGAGGGTTAGTTGACTTTAATACGGAGTACTTTATATGGCTTTGGGCTCCATTGAAGGGAAAAAAAAAAACGAAACCATAGCTATAAGTGTGGCAGTTAAGCACCAAGCCCTAGCCCCGATGAGCCGCCGGTGCTCCTTCCCCGCCTCGCCGCAGCCGGCATCACCGCTGGATAGCGACGACCTCCTCCAGGAGATCCTCGTTCGCCTCCCTCCGCTGCCATCCTCCCTCTGGCGCGCCTCCCTCGTCTGCAAGCGCTGGAGCTACCTCGTCTCCGACCCCGGCTTCCGCCGCCACATCCGCGCGCACCACCGGAAGCCCCCGCTCCTCGGCGTCTTCGCCTTCTATGGAGGCAAGTACAGTTTCACTCCAACCCTGGATCCGCCTGACCGCATCCCGAAGACACGCTTCTCCCTGCCGCACGTGCCCTGCCGCACTTTCCAAGGCTGCCGCCACGGCCTCGCCGTCCTCCTCGACCGGCGGCGGGACGAGGCCATTATGTGGGATCCCCTCACGGGCCACCAGCAAAGTGTGGCTTTCCCACTCGGGTCTGATAACCGCCCAGTGAAGAACGTCCGGAACGCCGCAGTCCTGCCCGCTGCCGGCAGCAGCAGCCATGTGGGCGATAGTGGCCACTTGGGGCCCTTCAGATTGGCCCTGGTTTGGGTCGACGATGACACCACACGAACATTTGCTTGCCTCTACGAATCAGAATCGGGTGCGTGGGGAAACATTGTCACCACACCCACAAATTCTACAGACTTGTCTGTTTCTTAAATCCGCCGTCCTGGTCAGGAACTCACTTTGCTGGCACCTTTCTTTGGATAGCAATAGCATCATCGAGTTCGATTTTGAGAGGTGGAGTCTGGATGTGATCAAGAAGCCGCCACACAACCAAAGAGATGAACTATGCTTGCTGCCATATCGTGCGGACAGAGACCGGGGGCCTTGGCCTGGCCATTTTGTCAAAAGAACTAAACATACAGATTTGGGAGATGAAGTGTAACGGCAGTGGTGTTCGCAGATGGATGCTCCAGAGAACTATTCAACTGGAAGAGCAACTCTCCACTGTGAGGCCATGCACCGATAGAAGTCGCATTCTTTCAGCTAAAATACTGGGCTATGATGAGGACACAAACATGATAACTCTATCCACAAGTATTGGTGACTTTATGCTCCAGCTTGAGTCCTCCCGGCTAAAAAATGTCCCTCGAATAGGTCTAACTACTCACATGGTCTGCTATCCCTACTCAAATGTCTATAGTCCAGGTAATATCTCATCTCTGCTTTTGCATAAGTAACGTAATTCCTATTACTTCTTTATTTTGGGAACAATTCCAAAAAAAAATTAGTGGATGCTTGTTGTAACATAATTTGCTCATGTGCTTATTGGTTCACTAGATACTTAAGAATACATTGAACTGGTTATTTATTTGTCATGCTGGCGATGATATACATTTGAATTTATTATCGTCATTGCACTAAGCTAGAATAAAATTATAACTATAGTTGTTGCTTCCTGTTCATCGTTATATACATGGAAATATATTCTGATACCACTTGCCTCTTCATGGGCTGATACTGCAAGTATTTTTCAAGAGGCTGCAGCTATGTATGTCATATGATCTAACAATCATATCTGAGCAATCTTTGAGTGTAAACAGAATTATACATGATGTCCTAATTCTTGAAGGGAATGCAAACAAGCTCAAAGGGAGCTCTTTTCCTCTTTGGTGGTTCAATGTAACCTTTATTTCTGTGTTGTTAACTCATCGATGTGCCCTCCTTCTGTTTACAGGAAGATGATTTGGCTGAAAAGAAGTACTCAATTGCTTTGAAGATGCTAAATGAAGAGAAACCAAGGCCAAAAAAATATTATGCGAGCTTCTCCACAGCTTGCTCTGCTATTTATAAGTGAAATGTCAACCATATTCGTAGAGTTCATGAACTGATGAACCGATTTCTATCTTGCTTTCAAAATAGACCGCCTTCTTCACGTGTGAGGATACTGAAATTCTTGTTGTGTGACATGGTGTCCATGATGAGTTTACATCAGCATATATTCTAGTGAAATTCATATCGACCATTTTCAGTTTACAGATTTTTGTGGCTACTGAATAGTTCATGAGTTGTTGCCTCATAATTTATTTTGTGCTGTGTATTTCTGGGATTTCCTGTAGAGTTCATCAGGAACGGTGGTTTAACAGAAGCCAATTTAATTCAGTATCCAATTTAGGAAAATAGTATATACCCATCAACCAAACAACTCACTTACTTCCCGAGGTGCCTGCATCAGTATTACTCTGTTGCATGCCAGCATATCAATTCTGAGATGCATTTATATTCTTCTTTTCCTTCTGATACGTAATGGTTATGGCCTTTTGAGAGTACACATGTCCTGATTTAGAAAAATTGCTTAATAGGCTTTGCATTCATTACTATCCTGATGTATGAATAATACTTGCTAGGAGTACTACTTGACACTCTGACAACGCATCTTCCTGTGGTTTATGTATTTTCCGTTTTTTAATACCACAACAGAGAGTCCATCGGTTGCTGTTCTGGGCCGATCCTGTGAAGAATGATTATCATGATGTTTTTTGATTTGGTCGAGTTTAGATACGCGTCATCTCTGTCATTTTCTTTCAAGAAATCAGCCCCTGATGTGCAATTTTGTCGAAGAATTTCCATTCCAGTTGAATTTGCAGTTGATTATTTTTCTTATTCTCACCCTTGGCTGGAACTCATACTGGTTTAGTGCATGTTTAGTTGCCATCTTTCCTTATGTCTGGGAGCTTTCTCAAGGATTCTATTACTTGCAGAGTTTTCATTAGTTCCATTGCCGATTTAGGTATTTGTTTGCACTGTTTCATCTTACTCTTGGCACTACTAGACCAAATGAGCACCATGTTGTGCATAGCTTTTTGCTGAATGGTTTGCAATGTTTTGCTGTGCAATGCTTGAAAAAATCTAGCTGGTCACTTGTTTCCTTGTACTGAATAGTGTTAGCTAGACATGTATTGAGGTCATGGACCTGCAAGCTTTCGGGTCCACGGTCTTTTTTCTTGCATATCATATTTCTATTGTTCGCTACGGTCGTGCATTTTTTTCGTGATGATTTGACCTTCTTATATCGCTCTTAAAATTGCCTCTGACATGGACGTTGCACCTTGCCTCTTCTTACAGAAGGAGCTAGAGCAAGCCAGGAGAGCCGTGCCCGCCAGATCCGGCGTGACACGGCCATTCTGGCTGCGTTGGTGCTGGTGTTGTGCTTGCAGCGGCGTTCTGCGCCTCACGTGTGGTTGTAGGCCCTGCCGCCTCTTGGCTTCGACTACCTCGCCTCCTGTCCTTGTCCAACGGTGGTGCCGCAAGGCGGTGATTCTCTGCCTTGACTGAAACCTATTCAGGTGAGTTCCAGGTTCTTCTTTATGTCCATTCTCACCCCCACTCCTTGATCTGCGGGCATGGCATTTTTGCCTTGTCGGTTCGGCTCTGTTTAGTTTGGGTTCCTAACTATCTCGCTGATAGAGCATTATTTGTGATAGTTTGAACTGAATATTGGTCATCTATGTTTAGAGAAACCTGTTTAAAGAAACTGTAGTAAGTTCTCATCTTGTGCTTGATAGATCCAGAAAGAGCTCGGAGCTATCATTAGTTTCGATGTTGATTCAATTATTTTTGTGTTGTTTTATCTTACCGCTGCTAGACCAATTGGGTATGTGTGCGATGCTTTGCTGCCTCGTTCTCAAAATGACTGAGCTTGATCAGTTCACTAGTTATTACGGTCATGTACTTGCAAGCCCAATCTAATGAAGATGGAGCACAAGGACTAATATGTCGTTCATGAGATATATTTTTTAAAAGTTGGCTTGCATTTGCACCTGAATCATTTACACCTCAAGTAAAATCAGCATAATGTAAGTAGTAGCAGTTTCAGATAGCTTGCATGAATACATTGGAAAATTTGAAAGTAGGAAAAGGCCACACCGATGGTTTGTCGGATAGACAAAAACTAGTGGAACACAACATTTGAATGGGGGAGAACAAGGCAGTCCCTTCTTGTTTATACAAATAGAGAACACCTTCTCCCAGGGGAGTAATAACTAAAATATAAGATGAATGATCCAGCATGAGGTGCAGGAAGAAAAGTTTTTTGATGATCATAGACCAGGGAATTTGCCCCTGGGAGCGACGGCAGCCAGGTACTTTAGCATATCGCGGCGACATATGGGACACGTGGACGCCGTATGGAACCACTGCGCAAGGCAGCAGGTGTGGAAGGCGTGAGAGCATGGCAGCACCGCCACGGCATCCGCGGTGTTATCCGTAGATGGCAATGCCTCCATACATACACAACACTCGGGAGCCACCGCCATGAACTGACATCGAGCTGCTACCGTCGCCGCCTGCTTGCACGCGAGGAGGAGCGCCTTGGGTTCGCTATAGACGGCGGTGACCTTGACGCGGAGAGGTATGTCGACGTCGTAGCGCACGCTGGCGCCCATATTATCCTCCACGTCGAGCCTATACTTGTTCACGATTTCCGTAGCCAGTTTATGGGGCAGGAAATCGTCCCAGTTGTCGGCGGCGGCGAGGTCGAACTCGGCGAGCAATGGCGTCTGAGCGATCATCTCGTGGAGGAGCTCACGGCAGGCGACGTAGCTCCGGAAGAAGGTCTCGGCTCCTGGGTCACGGAGCCGGAACGTTTTGGCGAATGGCTGCGGTGCCTCTGCGTGAATAATCCTTGGCTCCCCGGAACCCCCCAGCTCACGCAGCTTGTAGATCACCACCAAGTCGCCGGACAAACACACGGAGCAGGGCTTATCTTTGGTCGTGTTGAGTTGTAGATTTGCGCTGCCTTCTCCATGGAATCTGCAGGCAGTTGCTGCCGCGGCCAGCGACGACATGTTCCTCAACGCTGAAGGCATCGTGAGCCTCCTCTACTTAGCCTATCCAGACACGGGGGGGGATTCAAATTTTTTCTTCCTTAAAAAGCTGAGCCAGGGTACAATATATGGCCGGAGAAATAATTGTCCCCAGCCCAGATTGAATCAGACCCGGATTCTAAAATACAAACCGTCGCCAGGTAGGATTCGGAAGGTTGCTACGTAATGTTAGACCTGCACCTCAACTCAAATATCAACTCGAACTCACCACACATATGAACACGTACGAAAGGTTTACTGAAAGTCTGAAACTGAAAGCCAGCATGAGCGGAAACATGCTTTCGGCCTCGCGCGGGTGCAAACGAACACCCTACCTCAAACCGAATTTCAAAATATCAAAAAGAAAATCAGGTGTTCATATCAATATTCTATGTTCGTATAAAAAAGTTCGCGGAGAAAAGACATTTTCTGCGACAGATTAAAACAAAAATCCCAGGCATTAAAAATGACTTTGCACGTAACATCGTTTTTCTCTTTTTTTATACTGACCACACAAAATGTCTTTCCGATGTGAAACTTTTTTGCGCCGACATACATTTTCCATATTAACACCGAATTTTTTGTTTAATTTTTTTGGCATTTAAAAATGCCCTAAAAATCCATTTTGCACGACGGGTCTATCTTCGCCCGCGCGCCAAAACATCATGTCACACTCTGTTGGTCGCAGATAAAAGATTTTTTTGATCTTGACTGGATCCACAAAGTGTGAACACCGATGGTGTATGTTCCGGTATCGAGCTCTAAACTACCTGCCACCTACTCTTTGAACTGATTTAGAGACCATGTTTGAGGGGGGTCGACCATGATATCGTTCAAACATGAATAGGAACGTTGAAAAAATGTGAACTCCACTAAATCTCACATCTCTGCTAACATAAATAAACACTCACCATCATTAACAACATTCAACATAAAATAATTATCTTACCTAATATTTACCCGCGGATATATTGCACCTAAAATTACACCTACAAAATTAACTATTAATATAGTAGATCTAAAAATATATGGTTGCACCTGGCTCCCTATACTTACGTTACCCTAGGTTGATGCATGCATGCATGCCTTTATATTTCTTTTGGCAACATGTGATATAGATGCACCGACTAATTTCCTATTAATCAATTAGTCCCGCTTTATGCATGGTTGACGTTGCTGGCTTAGCCATGAGAGCACTAGCTAGCTAGGAATGTGTTGTACGTGTGCTCAACCCTGATATATTATTCTACAACTAGGTAATGTCTAATTACACAGTCGCTAGTTTTAACAATTGGGCTAGGAAGCCCAAACTTTTTTTCGTGCTAAAAACAGGTGTGAAAAGCTCAAATTTGCGGGCAAAGAGCCAAAAAATAAAATCTAGTGCAAGAAACCCCATAAATGTGTGCTAAAGCCCTTAAAAATATGGGGTATCCAAACAATAAGGGCGTAAAAACTAACAAAACGACAATATGATACGGCACCTGCATAAAATGGCAGAAAACACAGGACGACGTCTTCATAACGTTGTGCCCAGGAGCGAATTTACCAGGTAGTCTTCATTAGGCTGAATCCTACCCTCCAATTTTGCCAAAGAATATTAATTACACATCGTACTGCATTTAGGTATGGATAGAAACTATAATTTTGCTGCCGAGAAGAAAAGGATCACGTAAATAAGATAAAGAATCTGTGGTTTGCATCTATTTGTAGGACCAACTTTGTTGCATGCGGGAATATATACATGTGACGAGCCCAACTAACTATGGCCTAATTTATTGAGTAACCAAACTAAGACGTTTCAGAAGTTAATTGGGTGATAAAAAAAGTAGCTAATTGAGTATGTTGATCGATAAATTAATGAATTGAGCAAGTGACATATGTTTAAAATTACAGAGATGATAATATAAAAGGCTTCACAAAGCGACATTATTGTTTCCAAGGGTTTCTATGTAATCACCATCTTTAACTTACTATTGTATCACTTATTTTCTTGAGGCTCAAGTGACTTAATTTTTGCGTATGATTATATAGTCGTGTGATAGTTTTGTTTCTATCTCAATGTTTCATAGTTTTCTGTTCTTACTTCCGTGGATCTTAATTATTGTACAAAAGATTGGATCATATTTTATACGTTGATAGTCATTTAGCTTAGTCCTTTATCAGTCTTAGCCCCCCGATTTCATCTTAGACTCCCCACTGCTTTTATGTTAATATTTTTTAAAAATTTTGATGTTAATCCCTAACCTTCAATTTTGTTGTTATATAGTGATCGGTTGACATTTAATTGATTGATATCGATGCACCACCGAGCCACATCAATTCTTTTTCCATGTGTGTACAATATTTTATGGTTCTCCCCCGATCTGTTAAAAATTATATCATTAGAACTTTATTCGAATACAAATTTAATTTCAACGCTACAACTTTCATTACATATAACTGAATTTCATTGGTCAACTGATGGTCAAACCTAGACCTAGAAATACACATACGCCACCAAATGGGCATGAGGGAGTATCCAATTTTGTGCAATGTGTCTATGCATATATCTTTTCCATCATTTATCTACCTGGCATTAACCAACTAACTTGGCTAATTAGGATGGATGAATTTTAGACTATGTGTTTACGCATGCACGCATGCTATATAGCTGCTTCGTGGGTAGTTTAGTATCTAGCAACTAGAAATTAACCCGCCTTTTGCATAGATTGTGTTAGCAACATGCATGATAGTATAAAGCATGCGAGGGAGGCCATAACTGCATGATGTCCTCCATGACCGTCGCTTCATTCCATTCCGCTACCAACAATGATATCGGTTACTAACGTAAGCCATCACCCCCGAAACTCAGCTTAAGCCATCACCCCGAAGCTCAGCTTGACTGCCCTCCACTGTTCGTGCCGCCATACGTGGTATGGTCCACATGACCGAAACTATCATTTCATTCACCATATCGTCTCCGGAGGAAGCAGGCTCGACACACCCAAGGTTTCCATGGCCATGGTGTCCAAGAGCTCAACATCTCATGAGGCGTGTAGGTATACAGTCCTGGCGGTGAGCTCTAAACCTATGTCTCGGCGTAATACGGTGGTAGCATGATCTTGTCTAGCAACACAATTTTTCGGTGTCTTTCTCTAACTAGCCATCACTTCTTTTCCATCTCCCACCTTCTCACCTTGATCTATTCCGGGGAGAACATCTCGCCTTTGTCGGTGTCGGGGATGCCGTCCATAGTTAGACCGCGTGGAGTCTCCACCATGGCCAATGATATGGTGTTGTCCCCACCACGATATGGCGTTGTCCTCATCAACTATATGGTGTTGTTCTCGGCACGAACCGCGCCATGCCTAGTGATATAGCATCTCCCAAAAATGAAATTCCACACGTATGTTTTCAACGCCGTCAAATTGTTGGAGATTCGTGCTAATTGTTTTTTTTTTTGCAGAGAATCACTCCCGCCCCATTTTTTTCAGGTTTGCAAAACTCACCTTTCCTTTTTAGTTTTTTCAAGTTCACTTCTCCTTTTTTATATCAGATAAGATATTTCCACATTTCTCTTTTCTGTCTCAACAGATTTCGAATATAGAATAGAACAAAGTATGCCAGAGAGTTTTTGGTAATTTGTTCATGATTCAAAAAAAAAAAAACTCAACTCACATTTCACAATAAAAATCCAGAGACTTTTTGGATGTACATTTGTCCACATATTTATACACAAAAAATAATGCATTCATGTTTCATCCCAAATTTTAGAAAAAACATAGATCAACAATATCATAAATTTCATTCTTGTTTCATCCCAGCTTCATAAGTTTCATACAATTTGGAGAAGTTTTATTGATGTTCTATCCTAGGTACATACATAATTTGATGGTTCTACTAAAGATCCACAAAATAATGGTCATCTAAATAACTCCACTAGATCACATCATCCAACAAACTCCACGGTTACTTTTTTTATTTCCATTTCTCATATCCGAGTCAACAAAGATCCATACACGATTCGATAAAAATAAAATAGCAAAGAGCAATTAAGATCCATGAACTAGTGAAGTTCAAGTAGAAAATCGAAAAACAAAATCCACAAAAAAAAGTTTCACAGATTAACTAGAGAAAAAAATGACAGAAATATAAACAAAAGGTAAAGTAAAAAAGGCAGAACCAAGGGAAAACGGCACGGTGCACTCTAGGAGGACCAGATCGGTTCTGGTTGCTAATGGATGTTGACAAACATCTAAACAATATCTACATAACTCAAATGGATCCAAAATATTAGGAAAAATGAAGGAGGCGCTTGGAGTGAAACAAGGGGAGGGTCGACCGAGATCCAGTGGCCACAAGTGGGAAATGATATAATTCTTATTGATAACATATTTATGGAATATGTACATCTCTCACCAAACCTAAAAGAAGTACCTAAAAGAAGAAATAAATCTTCTTAAACTACTGTTAAACCTTGATCATTACATATGACATTTCCAAATCTCTATGTCTACATTATGCATGACAAAGATTACAAAGGAAGAATATAAAGTAACAACATGACACCTGAGAAAAAAACTAACAACTATGACATAAGTCATTAAACCCCAATAATCTTCATATGCTCATTGTCTCATTCACCTTATACCAGTGAGCATATGAGATATGAACCCATGAATCAACCATTTAATCCATTTATTATATTAAGTCTTCATTCCACCAACACTCCACATCTCTATCCAAATTAACATTCAACAATTAAAGTATCTCTCGATACAAGTAATGAATAACAACAAGTTATAACCTCTATTAGAGAAATTGGATTGAAAGCTGAATAAAACCAATCATGTATGAGACAAGTACGTATCTTATGAGAAGCAAAATAAGAAATGTATGGAAGGATAATAAAAGCATGAACTAACTCTTAATCCAGATCTTGTTATTTTGGCTAGACCATTATATGTTGTTTCCCAACCTTCTTGAAATCATTCTAAAAGAGAAGCAACCACAAGAAAGGAGGAACTACCACAAGAAGATCTGCAGAAGGATTCTCCAGATTGGTCTAGAAGTGTTATTCAAATCTATCATAAGAGTATTTGGAAACTCTTATATCTTGATATGATCTTAATAGCTCCTCTTGAAATAGTGTGATACTCCAATGTTAGTATTATATAGAAGTAGTTTGGTAACAAGCTGTATACCTTGTTAACAAATCACTTTTGTATACTCAAACAATTGAGTGTCATACATAAACAAACAGAAGGTTGAATAACATGGTACATCTCAGCCTATTATATATGAGTAGTAATTTGGAGGCAAGACTAGCTACCTTGTTAACAAATTTTTCTTGTATGCATATGGTAACTTGATGTCATAAAACAAACTTACATACTTTAATAATCATTTAAGTAAAATATTTGCTTAGAAATAACTGGTTGTTTTCAGACAAGGGTGAGACAGTTGAAGATGGAATCCAAGAGGTGATATTACTTGCAAGTGACAAAGGCAGTATCTGAAGACTAGTTGCAACTAAAGACAAGAATATTACAGGCAACAGAACACCACAAAAGCAACACTGCCTCAGTAAGGGAGCATAAGAAAATATCGAGTGAAGCATTAGGTAATATTAAAGAATCTATAACCTTTATGCCTTGTCAAGCCCATCAAGGATAAGGGCCACTTAATAATATGTTTAATGGAATCAAGTATCAAGTAAGAAACAATAACAAGCCATTGAATCCAAAAGTCTTATGATATGTTGAGGTAGGTGGACACAAGCTTAAGTACTTTGTTTCCCTGATCCTTCTCATCCATAAGACAGATGGATGATAACAAGAATACATCCATACACCAACATGTAAATGATTACATGTTCATAAAACAAACATTGGATAATATCCCTACTTGTAAAACAATCATATAGTCTCTTGATATTGGGAATCAATGTGAGCTTAAGCCACTCAAGTTTTCCACTTTATCAAATACTAAAAATAGCGAGCATGGGTTACATACACCTAGTTAAAATGTCAAACAAAACTGTTAAGAGTTGAAACTATGAAAATAACATAGCCACATAAAGATATCCTAACAAAAATCATTTGGTGTGATCTGGAATAGAATTCTCTATTTGGTGATTTTGTCTACTATGCATAAAAATAAAAACACAACTAAGTAGTTTGACCCAAATTATTTTCAAAAAGACTAATATCTAAAATTGTCCAATGAAAGACATATCATTGTGCAGTAAACATAATTGTTGAGTTGTGTTTATATCATAGCATATACAAGAATAATTTTAAGTCCATTTGAAATTTTAATGGAGAGAAAACAACCAAAATCACTTAAAATGAACACCCTAAGTTAAAGTTCAAATATTCTTCAAATTCACCAAATCAAAACATGGTGAGGTGAAAAATTTGATAAGGGTTTCAAAAGTGATTTTTAATCATTTTTATGTTTACAAATAGGTCCCAAAAACATAGCTTTTCTTCTCAGTTTTAATAACATAAGGACTTAGTGGTAATTTTAGAAACTCCCAGGGGGTTATCGAAAAGTGGAAAAGAATTCCTTTTCTTCCACCTCCGACCAGAAGGCTAGAGGCATGTCGCCACTGCCAGCCTCGATTGCCACCTCCTGCTTCCTCGCAGCACTTGGATAACTCCTCGAGGAGACGTCTGCATCCTCCTCGCTTGCTCACTTCTCATCCTCGCAGCTCTCTCTCTGTTTCCTCTCCTATGGCTGAAACCCTAGCTAGGGTTTGCTTTCATGGCCCCGTCGCCACACACTATCTCGTGCTAAGATGAATGACTTTGAAGCTCCACCTTGTCGTCCTCTACCTAGAGCTCTCGCGGAAGTGGAGGAGGCCGAGAGGGTATCAATTGCGTCACCGACCACCGCTATGGCCGCCATCGATTCCTGCACGCCGGCACCGATTTCGGTCGCTACTTGCATCACCGACCACACCATCGCCTTCTTGGTAACCTCGTGAGCATCTTGGAGCTTCCCTCTTCCTCCCACCTCCTCTGGAACCTCCTCCCGTCGTTTCCGTCATCCGCCACCGCCGTTTTGGTCGCCTCCGGTCACTACGGTGACCAAAGGGCCACTCCGCCACCACCTATTGGTTCCTCGTGTTCCCCTCTAGCCATAGGAATCATTGTATCGGGCCAATTAGCACCCAATCACACGGTTGAAAACTCACAGGAGAAATCCCCTCCATGGGTTATGCGGTAATGACGTCATCCTCATGTCATGCAATGTTTTCTTTTATTTTCGATTTAAAATCAAATACGACAGGTGGGACCCACCTGTAGTTTTAAAATAAAACAGAAAATCAATAAAAACTATTAATTCAACAACTTTTAAACTAATAATCAGAAAAATACAAATAAGATATGAAAATGTTTATAAAAATATAACTAAATGTTTATCAACTTTTCAAAAAGGTTTAAAAAAAATTAAAATTAAATATTTCTTTAATTAAATTAAATCATTTAAAATTGAGAAAAATAAGAAACAATTCATAAAATCAGAAAAATAGAAGTTATATACCAAATTGCTCCAAATGACAAGCAATTCATCTATGATGTTTTCAAAGTCATTTGAACAAGTTTTCATGTGTGTAATATTTGCCTAGTAATTTAATTCATTTAAAATTAATAAATTAATAGCTTACTCAACTATTTTCAAAAAGCATTGAATGTTATATGAAATTATGGAGAAAAGAATTTCCAAGTTCAAATATATCAAACACAAAACATTTTATTCAACTTATAAATTGTTCCTAAAAGTATAATGGAATTCTATAATACTCCATTATAACCAGAAATAACTGTCACAACATTATCCTTATTAATAAAACCCTAGTGTTTTTACACCGACTAAACCTATCATCACAAGTAATTAGCAAGTAATGTGATGATAGAGTTAGTTTTATTAAATCATCATTTTTCAATTAAACTCTTTGTCATTAGCTCTACACTTTTGAACATAAAATAAAATGTGTCTGTTATCTTTTCATTAATTGTTTTCCTTGTGCTATTGTCTTACTACCTAACCAACTATTAAACACTTCTACCTAAACATGATAACCATTGTTTGTTAAATAAAAGCGAAACACATACAGGTATAAATAAGTTAATAACAACATCACCACAAGTAATAAAACATTTCACCTAAATCTTATGTGAATAAGATATCGTATCAAACGTGGCTTACACTTGTAATATGGGGTGTTTTCAAGGGTATTCCGCGATGCATCTCATTACTATGCATGTATCATATTGCCAGTGTTTTCAGTAGTCCTTACTGGGACTACTTTGCTATCTTTCAGATATAGGGATTTTCTACGCGACCCTCGAACCCGGAGACATGGATTATTATTGTCATTATTTCTATCTCAGGCAAGTTCATCACTTGCTCATGACCTCTAAATTATTTCATAACAACAATTTTCAAAAACCCTATAGTAATACCACCTACGCTCAAAAGAATGCATGATTCTGTTTTTATAATAATATGACTAATTGAATGACTACCCGAGTGGTAGTGTTCTGTTTGGTGGGCGGATGGGACCATGGTAAGATGAATAGGTCAAAGGAAGGTTCCATATGCATGGGAAAGTATTACCTAGGAATTAACAACAACTGCCGTCAGGATTCTTGCGCCGTAAATACCGCGTTAACCATGGATCTTCTATGGGGGAGTAAGTCAGCTGTGATCTTCTCTCGTTCGCATGTCAACGGGCTGCCAGAGACGTACGCTGTAGGTCTTGCGGGACTACATGCACATGGGTGGGATACCTTAATTCCCGCGGACTCTGCGGTCTATGATGGTCTGCCAGGGGCGCCTAGATATCCATCGTGAGGGGCGGAGTCGGGGGTTCAACCTGCTGGCAGAAATGGGTGGGCATGCGTTGTGCGAAGAAGCACAGTTTGGCTTGGACCAACAACCGGGCCCCACACCTATGTGGGCGTGGACATGATCTCGATCCTGGTTGTGCAACATGGTCTTGGTCGTCCATGGGTAAAGTAACGCACCTTTGCAGAGTGTAAAAGGATGTGGCATGTTACCCCCTGTTTTGGGAAGGAGCTGCGAACGCCGCAGGAAAGGCAACTCCATGAAGTTCTAGTCCTGTGAAGATCTGGCGGGCATAGTTTTCAGAATTAAAAGCAACCTCTTGAAGAAAGATTTACAAAACCTTGCATTAGCTTAAGACTATTTCGATTCTAAAGCTGTAGTTAGTGCATCAAACTACCCACTATATATCATGAACTTGTTGAGTAACGTTTGTTACTCATTCGTTCCCGTTTGACCCCCTGCTTAGAGCTGAAGCCTGATGGAAGTCGTCGCCGTGAAGCCATCGCTACCTTCTGAAGTTAGGTGGAGTCATCTCTTACTTAGCCAGTAAAGCATCATGATCAACAACGCTGGTGGAGGAGAAGCTATCAAGGTGTAGGTGGAGGCCATTCTTGGACTTAGTTGTTTCAAGCCATAGGTTAGGGCTGATATGAGCTGTAGTGGATTACGTTCTGAGCTAGAGTTATTCTCTATCTTGGAACTTCGAATTGCTTCTTCTGATGTTTCATTTTCATGAGATCTTCTTGATTCATCAAAGATATTCTCAAGATTTTGTAATGAAGTTTGTATCCTATAGCTTTGTCTGGCCCCACTGTGTTTCTGTTGTACCACTCTGAGAGATTTAATATTCACGGATAAGTCCTTCTGTGAGTATTATGTCACCGACTTGCGCACTACACATGCAGTGGTGTGCTGGGTCATCACAGATGGTATCAGAGCAAAACGACCTTAGGTTTAAAACCTTTTAGGAGATCTGTATGTTGGTAAAGACTATAGGAAGCCATCTTACCTAAACCACATTTCCTACAGCTATGATGATCATTGACTTGAGAATGATACAGTCATACTTGTATAGAATTTCTTACTCAACTTGAGTAAATCTACTTATCTATTTTCATTATACCTAGGTATGAATAATTAGAAGTCTAGCATGTGTCAGTTTTATTGAGAAAAAGAGTTCGAACATAGCCAGAGATGATTAAATCACAGTGATGATTACCCCATTCTATGAATGAATAGGATGGAGTAGAACATGGTATAGAGTAAGAATAGGAGTCAACAATAAGGAATGTTTGAGAACCATGAAGAGTTATTAAACTCTAAAACTATGGGGTATATACCATATCCTTAGTTATCACATCTAGAGGGAATCATTATAGTATAGTAGTAGGAGAAGACATGTGCATTGATGGAAGCTACATTGCTACTTCTACGATGTGATCAATAAAAGAAGGATCAATAGATGCCATGAGAAGCTTATCATAGTCAAGATGAAGGACTTTAGTTGTCATGGTACTTAGTCCTATATGGAACCAAGTTAGACAACAACCACTATAGGATCATTTTGTCTTGGTTTATTCCATTGCAGTAAGGCATCAATTGGAGTAATTACCAAGTCAAAGAGTGGTTGTGTAGATTAGGAATAAAGTACTATATACCTACTTGTAGTGTATAGCATCTAAGTGACTAAGTACTTGAGATTTTTTACTCAAAGTACTGTTATTTCACATGCTTTTGATGCATGAGTGATAACTGCATTTGGGATTTATTGGATCTTTGATTGACTAGATCTATACATGAAGATTTAACTTGATGTGCAATGCATGTGCAAACACTGAGTTCTTTCTTGATGTTACTGGTCTAGAGGGTATAGTAGTATGAGAGCGGTCTGAAAGATCAGCAAATTGATACAACCACCAAAGCTCTAGAAGACCAAGAAGTCAAGAAGGCAGAAGTCAATGAAGCACTGATGGGAATGGACCACATTCACATCTTGTTTGGAGTTGGTGACATACTTCATCAACACATGGAGATATACCACAAGTAATGAGAAGGAAATCACATGAGTAGTTATATCCTAGAAGGAAACATGTAGAAGTTTGATAAATAAACTTATAGAGTTGTCCTGTAGAAGTCAAAACCCAAAGATGTAGAAGGACCATAGGAAGTAACCAGTGGAATGGGTTATAGTCATTTGTAGGAAAAAATTAAAAATTGAGGAAACTTGAAGATATTTTCACTAAATAGATGAGTCTAAGTCAATGTAC
The DNA here is from genome assembly GCA_028641055.1 of Alopecurus myosuroides. Taxonomy (NCBI): domain Eukaryota; kingdom Viridiplantae; phylum Streptophyta; class Magnoliopsida; order Poales; family Poaceae; genus Alopecurus; species Alopecurus myosuroides. The sequence continues at coordinate 26,389 of JAPCYS010002678.1, forward strand.
ACTATGTGGTACAAGTTTCTTAGAGTAGTCTTTCTCTTGAGACCAGTAGATTCAATCAAATGGAATCGAAACCATAGACAATATCTAGTGTACCGGAAGAATCTTATTGGTTATTCATCACCCGGTGGATGTACCAATGTTTCTTCAGAAAGTTGTGAGAGGTAGGAAACCACACCTATTCATCGGAGAACGAAACTTGGTATCCACTATGTGGTGGAAATACCACGTGTTCTTCGTTAGACCATTAGGAAGGCCTAGTAACAAAACAGAGTTGTCATAACAACTGGCATAGTATTAGATCAACATGCAAGACAGTGGAAGGTGAACAATCAAGACAAGAGGCTACACATGCCAAGGTCAACACAAGAAAACAGCTTTGAAGATTCAACGGACCGCAGAAGTTCTCTCTACCTATCTTTACGTGAGAGAGGTTGAACTTCGGGACGAAGTTCTTGTTAAGGGGGAGATACTGTAACATCCCAGTGTTTGGGAGGTTATAAGGATCTAAATATAATATGTGCATTTGCAAAGCATGCATCTAAAAATATGGGAAATTTTGGCGCGAAAGTTTAAACGAATCAAAGTGACCAATGTTTCACTTGACATGATGAACTAGGTCTAGTTCATCTAGCCAAGAGTACATTTGGAGTGATCTTTATAACAAGTATATTAAGAAACCAAATCACCTGATAAGATAAACCATAGTTGGTTATGACCAACCCTAACTCTCAACAAGCCTAACCTCAAGTCTATAAGTGACTTGGGATAATTTATTAGATATCTAGAACTCAAAGAGGGGTGAGTATCCAAATCTCATAAATAATGATCACACTTCCACAAGTTAGTAATGCTTGGTGGAATAATGTCATCAACAAATATTTTAGACTCTCTACAACATGAACTACTTAAGTTATCAATAAATCTACATAACATCTTTATAAATCATCTCATAACCATTAAGTAAACCATTACAAGTAAATAACAAAGGTTCACTGGAAAATAAATGATAAAACAAGTGTTAACTCAAAACCCACAAGTGGGAAATGATATAATTCTTATTAATAACATATTTATGGAATATGTACATATCTCATCAAACCTAAAAGAAGTACCTAAAAGAAGAAATAAATCTTCTTAAACTACTCTTAAACCTTGATCATTACATGTGACCTGTCCAAATCTCTATGTATACATTATGCATGACAAAGATTACAAAGGAAGAATATAAAGTAACAACATGCAACCTGAGAAAAACAATTAACAACTATGACATAACTCATTAAACCCCAATAATCTTCATATGCTCATTGTCTCATTCAGCTTATACCAGTGAGCATATGAGATATGAACCCATGAATCAACCATTTAATCCACTTATTATATTAAGTCTTAATTCCACCAACACTCCACATCTCTATCCAAATTAACATTCAACAACTAAAGTATCTCTGGATATAGGTAATCAATATCAACAAGTTATAACCTCTATTAGAGAAATTGGATTGAAAGCTGAATAAAACCAATCATGTATGAGACAAGTACATATCTCATGGGAAGCAAACTAAGAAATGTATGGAAGGATAATAAAAGCATGAACTAACTCTTAATTCAGATCTTGTTATTTCGGCTAGACCATTATATCTTTTTTCCCAACCTTCTTGAAATCATTCTGAAAGAGAAGCAACCACAAGAAAGGAGGAATACCACAAGAAGATCTGCGGAAGGATTCTCCAGATTGGTCCAGAAGTGTTATTCCAATCTATCATAAGAGTATTTGGAAACTCTTATATCTTGATATGATCTTATTAGTTCCTCTTGAAATAGTGTGATACTCCAATGTTAGTGTTATATAGAAGTAGTTTGGTAACAGGCTGCATACCGTGTTAACAAATCACTTTTGTATACTCAAACAATTGAGTGTCATACATAAACAAACAAAAGGTTGAATAACCTGTTACATCTCAGCCTATTATATATGAGTAGTAATTTGGAGGCAAGACTAGCTACCTTGTTAACAAATTCTTCTTGTATGCATATGGTATCTTGAGGTCATAAAACAAACTTACATACTTTAATAATCATGTAAGTAAAATCTTTGCTTAGAAATAACTGGTTGTTTTCACACAAGGGTGAGACAATTGAAGATGGAATCCAAGAGATGACATTACTTGCAAGTGACAAAGGCAGTATCTGAAGACTAGTGGCAACTAAAGACAAGAATATTACATGCAACAGGAGACCATAACAAGCAACACTACTCTGTAAGGGAGCATAAAAATATCAGTGAAGCATTAGGTAATATTAGAGAATCTATAACCTTTATGCCTTGTCAAGGCCATCAAGGATAAGGGCCATTTAATAATATGTTTAATGGAATCAAGTATCAAGTAAGAAACAATAACAAGCCATTGAATCGAAAAGTCTTATGATATGTTGAGGTAGGTGGACACAAGCTTAAGTACTTTGTTTCCCAGATCCTTCACATCCATAAGACAGATGGATAATAACAAGAATACATCCATACACCAACATGTGAATGTTTATGTTTTTATAAAACAAACATTGGATAATATCCCTACTTGTTAAACAATCATATAGTCTCTTGATATTGGGAATCAATGTGAGCTTAAGCCACTCATGTTTTCACTTTATCAAGTACTAAAAACAGCAAGCATGGATTACATACACCTAGTTAAAATGCCAAACAAAACTGTTAAGAGTTGAAACTATGGAAATAACAAAGCCACATAAAGATAAAACAATTCCATATCCTAACAAAAATCATTTGGTGTGATCTGGAATAGAATTATCTATTTGTGATTTTGTCTACTATGCATAAAAAGAAAAACACAACTAAGTAGTTTGACCCAAATTATTTTCTAAAAGACTATTATCTAAAATTGTCCAATGAAAGACACATCACTGTGCAATAAACATAATTGTTGAGTTGTGTTTATATCATAGCATAAAGAATAATTTTAAGTCCATTCGAAATTTTAATGGAGAGAAAACAACCGAAATCACTTAAAATGAACACCCTAAGTTAAAGTTCAAATATTCTTCAAATTCACCAAATCAAAACATGGTGAGGTGCAAATATTTGATAAGGATTTCAAAAGTGATTTTTAATCATTTTTATGTTTACAAATAGGTCCCGAAAACATAGCTTTTCTTCTCAGTTTTAATAACATAAGGACTTAGGTAATTTTAGAAACTCCCAAGGGGTTATCGAAAAGTGGAAAAGAATTCCTTTTCTTCCACCTCCGACCAGAAAGCCAGAGGTGTGTCGCCACTGCCGGCCTCAATTGCCACCTCCTGCTTCCTCGCAGCACTTGGATAACTCCTCAAGGAGACGTCTGCATCCTCCTCGCTCGCTCACTTCTCCTCCTCGCATCTCTCTCTCTGTTTCTTTTACTATGGCCGAAACCCTAGCTAGGGTTTGCTTTCATGGCTCCGTCGCCACACACTGTCCCGTGCTAAGATGAATTGCTCTGAAACTCCACCTTGTCGTCCTCTACCTCCTAGAGCTCTCGCGGAAGTGGAGGAGGACGAGAGGGTATCAATCGCGTCGCCGACAACCGCTAAGGCCGCCGTCGATTCATACACACCGGCGCCGATTCCGGTCGCTACTTGCATTACCGACCACACCATCGCCTTCTTGGTAACCTCGTGAGCATCTCGGTGCTTCCCTCTTCCTCCCTCCTCCTCTGGAACCTCCTCCCTCCGTTGCCTTCCTCCGCCACCGCCGTTTTGGTCGCCGCCGGTCACTACGGTGACCAAAGGGCCACTCCGCCACCACCTATTGGTTCCTCGTGTTCCCCTCTAGCCATAGGAATCATTGTATCGGGCCAATTCGCAAACAATTGCCCGATTGAAAACTCACAGGAGAAATCCCCTCCATGGGTGATGCAGTGATGACGTCATCCTCACGTCATGCACTGTTTTATTTTATTTTTTATTTAAAATCAAATATGACACGTGGGACCCACCTATCAATTTAAAATAAAACAGAAAATCAATAAAAGCTATTAATTCAATAACTTTTAAACTAATAATCATAAAAATACAAATAATATATGAAAATGTTTAGAAAACTAGAAACTAAATGTTTATTAACTTTCCAAAAATGTTTAATAAAATTTAAAATTAAATATTTCTTTAATTAAATTAGATCATTTAAAATTGAGAAAAATAAGAAATAATTCATAGAATCAGAAAATACAAGTTATATACCAAATTTCTCCACATGACAAGTGCAACTCATCTATGATGTTTTCAAAGTCATTTGAACAAGTTTTCATGTGTGTAATATTTGTCTAGTCATTTAATTCATTTAAAATTAATAAATTAATAACTTATTCAACTATTTTCAGATTGCATTGAATGTTATATGAAATTATAGAGAAAAGCATTTCCAATTCAAATATATCATACACAAAACAATTTTTTCAACTTATAAAATTGTTCCTAAAGGTATAATGGAATTCTATAATACTCCATTATAACCAGAAATAAGTGCCACAACATTATTTTTCTTATTAATAAAACCCTATTGTTTTTACACCTACTAAACCTATCATCACAAGTCATTAGAAAGTAATGTGATGATAGAGTTAGTTTTATTAAATCATCATTTTTCAATTAAACTCTTTGTCATTAGCTCTAACTTTTGAACATAAATTAAAATGTGTTTGTTATGTTTTCATTAATTGTTTTCCATGTGCTATTGTCTTATTACCTAACCAACTATTAAACACTTCTACCAAAACATGAGAACCATTGTTTTCTAAATAAAAGAGAAACACATACAAGTCTAAAAGAAGTTAATAACAACATCACCACAAGTAATGAAATATTTCACCTAAATCCTATGTGAATAAGATATCGTATCAAACGTGGCTTACACTTGTAAGCTGGGGAGTTTTCCGGGGTATTTCGCGATGCATCTCATTACTATGCATGTATCATATTTCCAGTGTTTTCAGTTGTCCTTACTAGGACTACTTTGCTATCTTTCAGATATAGGGATTTTCTACGCGACCCTCAAACCCGAAGACATGGATTATTATTGTCATTATTTCTATCTCAGGCAGGTTCATCACTTGCTCATGTCCTCTGAATTATTTCATAACAACTATTTTCAAAAACCCTGTCGTAATTCCACCTACGCTCAAAAGAATGCATGATTCTATTTTTATAATAATATGACTAATTGAATGACTACCCGAGTGGTAGTGTTCTGTTTGGTGCGCGGATGGGACCATGGTAAGATGAATAGGTCAAAGGAAGGTTCCATCTACATGGGAAAGTATTAGCTAGGAATTAACAACAACTGCCGTCATGATTCGTGCGCCGTAAATACCGCGTTAACCATGTGTCTTCTATGGGGGGGGGTAAATCAGCTGTAATCTTCTCTCATTCACATGTCAACGGGATGCCAGAGACGTACGCTGTAGGTCTTGCGGGACTACATGCACATGGGTGGGATCCCTTAATTCCCGCGGACTCTGGGGTCTATGATGGTCTGACAGGGGCGCCTAGATATCCATCGTGAGGGGTGGAATCAGGGTTCAACCTGCTGGCAGAAATGGGTGGGCATGCGTTGTGCGGATGAGAACGATTTGTCTTGGACCAACAACCGAGCCCCACACCTAAGTGGGCGTGGGTAGGATCTCGAGCCTGGTTGTGCAACATGATCTTGGTCGTCCATGGGTAAAGTAACACACCTCTGCAGAGTGTAAAAGGATTTGGCATGTTACCCCCTGTTCCAGGAAGGAGTTGCGAACGCCGCAGGAAAGGCAACTCCATGAAGTTCTAGTCTGTGAAGATCTGGCGGGCATAGTTTTCAGAATTAAAAGCAACCTCTTGAAGAAAGATTTACAAAACCTTGCATTAGCTTAAGACTCTTTAGATTCTAAAGCTGTAGTTAGTGCATCAAAATACCCACTATATATCATGAACTTGCTTAGTAACGCTCGTTACTCATTCGTTCCCATTTGACCCCCTGCTTAGAGCTGAAGCCTGATGGAAGTCGTCTCCGTGATGCCATCGCTACCTTATGAACTTAGGTGGAGTCATCTCTTACTTAGCCAGTAAATCATCATGATCAACAACGCTGGTGGAGGAGAATCTATCAAGGTGTGGGTGGAGGCCATTCTTGGACTTGGCTCTTTCAAGCCATAGATTAGGGCTGACATCAGCCGTAGTGGATTAGGTTCTGAGCTAGATTTATTCTCTAGCTTGGAACTTCGAATTGCTTCTTCTGATGTTTCTTTTGCATGAGATCTTCTTGATTCATCAAAGAGATTCTCAAGATTTTGTAATGAAGTTTGTATCCTATAGCTTTGCTTCGCCCCGCTGTGTTTCTGTTGTACCACTCTGAGAGATGTAATATTCACGGATAAGTCCTTCTGTGAGTATTATGTCACCGACTTGCGCACTACACATGAAGTGGTGTGCTGGGTCACCACAGAACACAAGAGGAAATGTAATGTGCATCAAGTAGGAAAACGACAGGAAATAGATGCAGGTTGTTCCATGTATACCATCTTTTCCTTGAAGTTGGCAAGGCCACAGGGACCCGCACTGTGTGTCCCGATTGCCGCGGTTTGCCTTGTTTTGGTGGCTAACGATTTTGAACTCGAGGTCTTGCCCGAGCCACCCTTTCGCCACTGCGGCCCATTCGTCTTCCCTACCCAAGGACCACGCGGGTCGAACCTAAAAAATCGATACTCATTTGAAGCACAGAAATTGCAAATGCACCTAAGAAGCAGCATATGAACTTTTTGACAATTTACTTACCAACATGTAATCATCCAGGGTCATGTCAGGTGGATTCACCACATTATCAAGCTTCGGCGCCCTCTTGCCCAACTTCTCGGAACTGAATGTATTCATGGTGGTATTCTTGTGATTATAGAACTGTTGCGGCGTCAACTTCTTACAAGCCCCCTGCAAAGTCATGTCCTCCACGCAAGTCGCCTCGTTAAAAACCTTCTAGTCCCCTTAGGTACCCTGGTAAGGAAAAGAGTGCGAAACTTGCGTTCCCGGGAGTTATAGAATAGTTACATCATCCATTAAAAGGCCTGTAATAAAATCGGGGGGATCCTCATGCCATACCGAGAGATGTTCCCCACCGCATTACTAGCTAAAACATGGGCCACCACATTACTCTCTCTAGGGGAGAAAACAAATTCAATCGAGGTAAAACCCCTTGCCAGAAAAGTACACTCCTCGTAGATTGCCACAGCAGAACCTGCCGATTTCCCCCCCTCTGTCATAGTATCGATCACCTCCATACAATTGATGTTTACAATTATCTTAGTTGCATCCACATTGACCCGCAAGAATGAGACCATCTCTCGGGGCTCGAGCTTCTGCCATTGGAGCATTTGCAACATGCGGTATCCCGCAGCTGCTTCCCGCAATGAACGTACCATGGGAGTCCCTGAGGACAGCCCTAGTAGCTCCAGTCTCCTCCATGATATTATAGGACGCATCAATATTCATTTAATATGATCCTCCCGTGGTTTTCTCCACAGTTTGGTTTGAAAGAGCAAAAATAATTCAATGCAATCGTCGGAATTGCTTGAGATGATCTTGCTGGTTTCTGTATATGTTTTCTCCGTGGGCCACTTGCCTCCTCTCCCACCAAGCATAACAATAGGTAGTGACGATCAAATCATTTAGGCCAACATCCAGACCTGGTGCCATCTGGTTTGGCAATTTAAACAGCGCTTCAAAAATCAAAGGTCCAGCATGAACGAGCTATACGGCCGCGTGATACGTCCCCAACGTATCTATAATTTCTGATGCTCCATGATGATATTATGCCAATTGCTACATGTTTTCTCCCTTCTTTATAGCATTTTTACACGTTTTTCGGGACTAACCTATTAACAAGATACCAAGTGTCAGTTCCCTATTTTCTGCTGTTTTTTCTTTCAGAAAAGTTGTTCTAGAAATATTTTCGGAATTGGACCCCACAAATCCTGAAGTTCTTATTTTCCCAGAAAGCATCCAGAAGACCGAAGAGGAGTCGAAGACGGGAACCAGGAGGCCCACACCATGGTGTGGCGCCCCCCTTGGCCGCGTCAGGGGGTGGTGTGGGGCCTCCAGGGCTCCACCGCCTTTGCCCTTTTGCCTATTTATTCCCCTTCGATGGAAAACCCTATGCACCTGATGAAATATCCCCGAAAAGTTCCGCAGCCGCCGTCGTCGTCAACCCTAGATCAGGGGGTTCGAAGCTGTGTCCCGACACCCTGCCGGAGAGGAGATCATCACCGGAGGCCTCTTCATCACCATGCCTGCCTCCGGAGTGATGCGTGAGTAGTTCATCCTTGGACTACGGGTCCATAACAGTATCTAGATGGTTGTTTTCTCCTTCAATGCCTCCATGTTTATAACTCGTGAGCTTCCTAGCATGATCGAGATCGTTCTTATGTAATTCTATGTGATGTGTTTGCTGGGATCCGATGCATATTGAACTTATGCCCAGTTGATTATAGTCTTTATTGCATATGTTATTTGTGATCTTGCATGCTTTCCGTTGCTAGTGATTGCTCTGGCCAAGTAGTTGCTTGTGACTCCAAGAGGGAGTATTTATGCTCGATAGTGGGTTGATGCCTCCTTTTCGCCTGTGCTCGAGTGATAGAAAGTGACGGGGGAGGATGTGTTGTTTTCACTAGGGAGAAAACAGTGGTGTGAGTGCCCGCGTGTACAATCATTGCTTACATTACACATATTTCTTAATGCGATTATCTGTTGCTTGCAAGTTAATACCTAAGGGGGTTCGGGTGATAACCTGAGGGTGGATTATTAGTCATAGATGCAGTTAGATTACGGTCTGTGTATTTTTGTAATGCCTACACTAAATGTCATAGTAGTCATCATGTCATGAATGTGCACTACGGTGCAACCTCTATTTGTCAATTGCCCACTGTAATTTGTTCACCCAACATGCTATATTTTATGGAGAGACACCACTACTGAACCTATGAACCCCGGTCCATTTTCCTACACTGTTAAACAAACATCTACAATTTCCTGCTTTTCGTTACTTACTGCAAGCATACACCATTTTCCACACTATACGTCTAAACTTTGTTTTCAGCAAGACCGGTGAGATTGACAACCTCACTGTACCGTTTGGACAAAGTATTTTGGTTGTGTTGTGTGCAGGTTCCGTGTTGTGGCTGACACCGGTGAGGCGCCATTACCACCGTCAGTGGCATCAACCTTCCGAAGATCCTATTTCTCCTAATGGATTGATAACCTTGGTTCTTAACTAAGGGGAAATTCCTCGATGTGCTCATCACACCCTTTACTTGGGGTCTCCCAACGAGTGCAAGATCTGCACCATCAAGGACTTAATCTGGCGCCGTTGCCGGGAGAAAGAAGTCTTCTGGAAAGGGGAGTCTTTCACTCTCAACCTCTTTATTTTGTTTATTGTCTTGTTTTTATTTTTTTCTTGTTTCGCATCTTTATATCGAAAACACAAAAGAAAATTAGTTTATTTATAGCTGTTATTTATTTGCTTGCTTTTATTTCGCTAGAATGAGTATTCCTGAAGTTGAGGTTCGTTCTTTTAGGCAACAGGGGGGAGAGAGTTTAAAAGATGCTTGGTATAGAATAAATGATTCTCATAATAGGTGCACACAAAAAAATTCTACCTTGATACTGATACGTGCATTTTATATCATCATTTATACCCTCCATATGGCATTATTGGGATGTTTTATCAATGTTATGTCATTGTTTTGCATGTTTTAGATGATTTTATGGGACTTTCCTACAAAGTCCCTATTTTTGGTATTTAATTTCTGGGTGTCAGAAAACACCTATTTTCATGTTTTTGATGTTTCAGGAGCTACAGGTATCCAAATTGCGAAAGGAAAGAAACCCTGTCAGTTTTTCTTCGGGAGAAAGGCCGTGGCACAAGACACAAAGGAGGAGGGCCAGGAGCCCAAAAGGGGGTAGCCCACGCGTCCAGATTCCCTGGCCGCGTGTGGGGCCCCCAAATGGGCCCACAAACCTCCTCCCCGAGGTCTTTTTGCTGACGACTCCGTCTTACCCGAAAACAAACACCCTAATTTTCCCGAGACGAGACGGAGCCGCCAGGGCGGCGAAACTCTCGAAACTCTCCGTGGGGGAGACAGATCCTGCTGCTCCGGAGCTCGGAGAAGGGGGAAATCATCCCCATCTCCTCCTTGGCGTGGGAGGAGGCATCTCCATCACCATCCTCACAGCACCTGCATCTCCACAATCACCATCACCGTGATCCACTCCGTTCCCCTCATAATTTGATCATTGCTACACCCTAGATACGTGTTATTGTACTCCGTTGCATGTTTGGGATTGAGTATTTGTCATTATTTGGTGGTGGATCCATTGTTTCAGATTGTGTTGTACCACATATGTCACCATACATGATCATGTTTGCACGTTGTGAGTAGTTCCCGCATGTTCCTAAGGGCATAGGATGAATTGGCAATGATTTGTTACATGAGATGAGTTGTTATTTGGTCTAGTATTTATCTTTTATGTGATTCTATGATGGTGTTGTACGAACGTCGACTGTACAACACTTCAGCTACATGGGCTCATAGGAGAACACCGTAGTGTAGTGACGTGATGATGTCTTAAGGTGACAGGAACTTGAGACAGAGTCGTTGAATTGCATTATGAGGGTACTTGTATCGGGGACCTTAGAGCATAAGGCTATGGTGGGACATCATGTCTTAATAATTCTCGTGCTGTCATTTAATTGGCCACGTGATCCATCATAAGGGGTGATAGTTTATTTATTTAGCTATTCCTATTTGTGGCTCCGTCCGAAGAAGATTAAAACTAGACAAGATATACAAACATGTTATGCAATGAATAGCTATGCCAGCTAAATCCGTGCAGCCCTCGGGAACGTTTTCCACATATAAGACACAAACACACACTTGAGATTGTCCTCTTGCGCATTAGAGGATTGGGCTTTGTCTCTCATTGAGACCTACTACTTGTTGCAATTTACTTTCCGCATTTTACTTTACTTGCACTACACAATTAAAACACAAAAACACTGTTGCTTTTATTATTCCTTTGCTATTCTACTTACCAGTTCCTTCTGCTCCTCGTGGGTTCGACAACCTTTATAATTCTAAAAGTACTACAATTGATCTCCTGCACTTGGGAGCCATCAAGAACTTTTCTGGCGCTGTTGCCGGGGAGCGTAGCGCTATTGGTAAGAAGTTTGGTAAGGAAACTTGAAAGCTGAATTTTACTTGCTGTTGCATCGTGTTATATTATGGCTTTTATGAGAGATGCTTCGCTGAAACTTGCTTTATATGAGAGTGCTTATGCTATTAAACCTAAAGTTGTTGAAAAAGCACCTCATGATGATGGTTATATTATTCCCCTTGAATTTGTTAAAGCTGTTAGGAATGAGTATTTTGCAGGGGATGGAACAAAGGCTGCAAGTGATCACATACGGGCTATTGAGGATATATGTAGGCTAATTAGGCTCAAGGCTATTTCTGAGGAGGAGGTAAAATGCAAGTTATTGTACCAGTCCTTAACTGGTGATGCTCGAAAATGGTATATGTCCCTGGATGAAGAAATTACACATAATTGGGATACTTTTATGAAGGTTTTCTTTCTTAAATATTTTACTCCTAAAGAGGCTTATGAGAACCGTTTCTTTATATTTAATTTTTGGCCACACCTTGGAGAGAGTATTACTCAAGCTTGGGGGAGGCTTAAGGACCTCCTTCGTAAGAATCCTTGTCATGATCTCACAAATAAACTTATATTGATAAACTTTTATGTGAGACTACCTGATAGGCTAAAGCAATATTTGGATGGTTCATCTGGTGGAAGCTTTACAAATAATACTGCAAAGAAGCTTGGAATTTATTGGAAATTATTTCGAAGAACTCTGAATATTGGGACCTAGACAAAGGTAATGAAGCTTATTTTAATTATGGATATTCATGTGTAGAAAGTTTATCTAGTTCTATTTTGTTCAAGAATGTTATTAAAGATTTTAGTCTTGATCCATATGTTGCAATTGAAATAGCTAAGAAATTTGCTGAGCACATTCGAATTCCTAAAAGTGGCTTTGATTATTATGTTGAACCTGTTAAATCTTCTATTGTTGTCCCTAAATTTATTAAAGAAACACCAGTGTCATGTGTAGTAATAGAAGAATATATTGAACCACCTCCCTATCCTGAAAAAGTTAAAGAGAATTTGCTTATTGCTGTTGCTGACAAAAGTAGAAAGAGATGTTCTCAACCTAAAGAACAGGTGGAAGTCAAGAACCAAGTCTCTATTATTAAGCAATTAAATGAAGAAGATCCTGTTGATGTTTATTTATGTGAAGATGCTACCAAAGTTATTAAAGGGAATTCATCCAAAGTTGGTAAGCCAATTATATCATGCTCTATTGGGACTTCTTGTTTCATGGTTTATGTGATATTGCAGCAAGCATTAGTGTCATTCCATATTCTCTCTATCAAGAAATTAAGCCTGATATTGATCCTATCACCATGGAAGAAACAGGTATGACCATTCAGCTTGCTAATAAAGATTATATTAGTCCCTTTGGAATTGTTAGAGATGTTGAAGTATTGGTAGGGAAAATAAAATATCCTACTGATTTTATTGTGCTTGGTTGTCCACAAGATTCTTTCTGTCCTATTATATTTGGTAGACCTTTC
>JAPCYS010003247.1:0-38436 GCA_028641055.1 Alopecurus myosuroides
TTGAACAACTCACATAATTCATGTAAAAAGAGCAAATGATCACCACGATGGACAGTTCCATCACATGAATAACAGTTATTCCTAACATGCTTAACAATCTTTATAGGTATTTTGTAAGGATCCAAATCATCAGACGGTGGGTCACTTACTACCCTAGCAGTGGCAGAAGTGCCCGCAAATAAGGACTCAAAAGGAGCAGTACACAGTAATAAAAACAACACTTACAACAAAAGCTTCCTTTATCAATTCCACTTCCCAATAGCGCTTCACTCTCCGGCAATGGCGCCAGAAAATAGTATTGATGACCCACAAGTATAGGGGGTATATCGTAGTACTTTCGATAAATAAGAGTGTCGAACCCAACGAGGAACAGAAGGTGTTGACAAGCAGTTTCAATGAAGGAATAATTGTAAATACTGAAAGATAGATTTGTAGGGGTTTTTTGTATTGTAGATAAATAAAGTGCGAGTAAATAAAATGCAGTGGTAATAATTGCAACAAATGGCCCAATACTTTCTTAGGCAAAGGACAAGCCGGTGGGTTTACTTATGATTAACAAACGTTCTCGAGGACACACGAGAGGTTTCTGTCAAGTGATTTTGTTCCATGCAGCTGAATAATCTTAGGTGTTTTGATAAGTGTTGTGTGGGTGAACATATACTAATGTACCGTCCCATCCAAGACTAATACATACTTGTGATTATACCCCTTGCAAGCATCCTCAATTACAAGAAAGTAATTAAGAAATAAATCTAACCACAACTTTAAACTCCGGGATTCTATGCTCCCTCATGTAATGGTTTCCTAACGGGGGTTTAGGTTTCTGTCACTCTGGCAACCCCACAATTAGTAGCAAAATACACGATGCATCCCCCTAGGCCCATTAATGGTGAAGTATCATGTAGTCGACGTTCACATCACACCACTAGGAGAATAACACCACAACTTAAATATCAAACATTAAATATTATTCAACATTACTTCAATACTAACAACTTGACTTCTCCCATGTCCTCAAGAACAACACGAACTACTCACAAGACATCATATGGATCATAATCAGAGGTGATATAATGGATGATAACAATCTGGTCATAAAGTGCAAACACCGATAAATCTCACAAGCATCAACTACTAACAAGTAATCCACACCGGGAGAGAGATCTAATGTAAAACAACGATAGAGGCCCCTAATTGTTACAGCGGGATGATGTTGGATGATGATGATGATGGTGATGATGATGATGGTGATGATTGTGATGATGATGATCTTGATGATGTCCGGAGTGATGACGGTGACGATGGCGGTGATTTCCCCTCTCCGGAGAGGAATTTCCCCGGCAAATTTCTCCCTGCTAGAGAGTTTTTCTCTCTCGGGTGTTTTCCGCCCGAGGCGGCGGCGGAATAATTCTTTGACGATGGTATGAGGCTTAGGGCTCCCTCGGGGCCAAGTACGCCAAAAATATCCACTAGGGGTGGGCTAGGGTGGCCACACCACCTGGTGGCGCAGCTAGGGGGCGCGCCACCTCATGGTGTGGGCCCCTGGTGCCCCCTCTGGCTCTCCTTCTGGCTGGACTCCTCCTCTGAACTTCTAAGACACCCCAAATGCCCCCCTTCTTTTTCTGATCTTTTGAAATATGGTATCTCGACGGTGCTTTTTCCATCAGATTTCTGGTCCCGGTGTTTATTCTCCAAAACTTATGAAACATGGAAAATAAGATAAAATAACATAAGGGATGCATCATAACATGAAATATATCGATGAATAACAGAAAATTATGATATAAAATAGTGATGCAAAATGGACGTACCAACGACTTGCTCAGTTGGGCAATCAACTTGTTTGTAGCTTTAACACTGCATCCTTTAGCGTGTGGAATTATAATGGGCATAATAGTACCATTAGGCACAAAGATGTTAGCTTTCTCCACTATCAATATTGCGAGTTCTTTTTCCTCCTCAGCTTTGGTGTGTCCTCTTTCAACAATCTGCAACTCAGATTTTTGTAATAGCAATAACCAACAAACCAGTCTGAGTTGAACATCTTTTGCTAGTATTAGTTTCCTCAACGCTTGATGGTCAATATAAATCTTAACCTTAACATCACTTAAGTATGAGTGAAAGTTGTCACAAGCAAAGACTATAGCAAACAATTCTAGTTCAGGCATAGGATACTTTTGTTGAGCATCATTAAGGGTTCGACTATCATAATGAATGACATTAAATTTGTCACCATCATACTGTCCCAAAATTGCACCAACAACAAATTTACTATCACTACAGATTAACTCAAAAGGCTTGTTCCAAATGGGAGGTTTTATTATGGAGCTTTGAGGAGAGCATTCTTAATATACTTTAAAGTTAAAATGCAATCTTCATTGATGTTGAACTTGACTCCTTTCTGCAATAAATTTGTTAGTGGTTGATGGTGCAAATCTTGCACTCGTTGGTATATCCCAAGAGGAGGGTGTGATGAGGACAACGGTAGGAGTTTCCCCTTAGTTAAGAACCAAGGTTATCAATCCAGTAGGAGAAAGAGGACCTTCAGAAGGTTGATTCCACTGACGATGGTGATGGCTCACCGGTGTCAGCAACAACGTGGATCCTGCACACAACACAACCAAAATAATTTGTCCCAACGGTACAGTGAGGTTGTCAATCTCACCGGTCTTGCTGAAAACAAAGATTAGACGTATAGTGTGGAAAATAATGTATGCTTGCAGTAAGTAAAGAAAGCAGGAAATTGTGGTGGTTGGTTTAAACAGTATAGGAAAATGGACCGGTTTCATAGGTTCACTAGTGGTGTCTCTCCATAAATGATAGCATGTTGGGTGAACAAATTAAAGCTTGGCAATTGACAAATAGAGGTTTGCACCGTAGTGCACATTCATGACATGATGACTACTATGATATTTAGTGAGTGAATTACAACAATAAACATAGACCGTAATCCAACTGTATCTATGACTAATAATCCACCCTCAGGTTATCATCCGAACCCCCTTAGGTATTAAGTTGCAAGTAACAGATAACTGCATTAAACAATGTGTGTAATGTAAGCAATGATTATGCACGCGGGGACTCTCACCAATGTTTTCTCCCTAATGGCAACAACACATCCTCCCCCTTCACGTTTCCGTCACTCGAGCAAGGTGGTGAGGAGGCATGAACCCACTATCGAGCATAAATACTCCCTCTTGGAGTCACTAGCAACTACTTGGCCAGAGAAACCACTAGCAACAGAAAGCATGCAAGATCACAAATAACATATGCAATAAAGACTATAATCAACTTGGCACAAGTTCAATACTCATCGGATCCCAGCAAACACAACACATAGAATTACATAATATCAATCTCGCTCATGTTAGGCAGCTCACGAGATCTAAACATGGAGGCATATGAGGATAACACAACCATCTAGCTACTGCTATGGACCCGTAGTCCAAGGATGAACTACTCACGCATCACTCCAGAGGCGGGCATGGTGACGAAGAGGCCTCCGGTGATGATCTCCTCTCCGGCAGGGTGCCGGAGACAGCTTCACAACCCCCCTAATCTAGGGTTGACGGTGATGGCGGCTATGGAACATTTCGGGGATATTTGATCAGGTATTTAGGGTTTTCCATTCGGGGGGATTAAATAGGCGAAAGGGCAGAGGCGGTGGAGCTTTGGCGGCCCCCACACCACCCCCTGGCGCGGCCAACAGAGGGGGGGCGCCACCCCATGGTGTGGGCCCCCTGATGCCCCTCTTCGTCTCCTCTTCGGTCTTCTGGATGCTTCCGAGGAAAATAGGCACTTCAGGCTTTGTGGGGTCCAATTCCGAGAATATTTCCAGAACAACTTTTCTGAAACCAAAACAGCAGAAAACATAAAACTGTCATTTGGCATCTTGTTAATAGGTTAGTCCCAGAAAACGTGTAAAATGACGTAAAGAAGGGAGAAAACATGTAGCAATTGGCATAATATCATCATGGAGCATCATAAATTATAGATACGTTGGAGACGTATCAAGCATCCCCAAGCTTAGTTCCTACTCGTCCTCGAGTAGGTAAACGATAAAACAATAATTTCTGAGGTGACATGCTACTAACATAATTTTGATCATAAAAATGTAAAGGCATATGCAAGATGAGATCATAGAACTTCAAACACAAACATGATAATAGAACTTTAATAATAAAGCAAAGCAATAACCTTTCATCATGAAGAGTATCTCAAATAAGGGATCATGAAAAACAAAGCAAAGAAATATAAACGTCTGTTTCAGGTATAGAGAAAGCATGGCAAAGTGATATTTTGCTAGTCCTTAAGAGTGGGGCAAAACATAAATGCCAGGACACCTTCAAAGTTCATGAGGAAGACTAGAGAAAATAATTTAAGAGCAAATGATATCACATCATGAATTAATTATTGATGTTCATGGGACAATGCATGTAGAACTAAGAATGGAAAAATGCTTTCTCAACTGTGCATAAAGTTAGAAGATGGAGACTCAACATAAAAGTAAAAGAAAGGCCCTTCGCGGAGGGAAGCAAGGATCACTCATGTGCTAGAGCTTTTATTTTATTAAACAGAGGTATTAAAAGTTTGACACTCCTCCCATCCATCTTTCACAAACCATGGCTAACCGAATCCTCGGGTGCCTGCCAACAATCACATACCGTGGAGGAGTGTCTATATTTTGGGCTATGTATGTTAAAGTCAACGAATGGTAAATAGAAAATACAGTAGGTCACAAGCCAACTGGATTCAAAAGAGCGGCTACCATGTGAAGGACGCATCTGGTTAGAAGTTCATCCCTCTTTGTTTTTTGTTTACACAATTATGCTTTGACTGATAAATCAGGGGGGAAATAGTGAACAAATTTTCTGTGTATTAATCTGGGGCTAGGAACCCCGCTGCCAGCTCTTCTATAATTTGGATAAGCGGATGAAGCCACTAGTCCAGGGTGTGAAATCCAATCAACAAGTGAGATAAAGATTCTCTATTGACGTCCTCATGAGCAAAAACAGGAACATAAAGCAGGAGTAATTTTGAAACTTTTAAAGGTAACACATGAGCAATTTACTTTGGAGTGGCAGTTAAATACCACATGTAGGTAGGTATGGTGGACACAGCGGGAAAAACTTTGGTTCAAATAAGTTGGATGCACGAGTAGAGCTCATACTCAGTACAGGTGGAGGCTAGCAAAAGACTGGGAGCGACAAATCAAGAGAGCATAAGAGCCATAATCATGCATATCGACATAAGAATCATTAATTAAAGCATAAGCAGTATCATAGTTCAAAACTAAGTGGTCATGGAGGCTATTCGTGATTTGTTTGTAGTCATAAACATGGTGTGAGCATGCGCCAAGTCAACCAAATAAAACATTAGAAAGAGAATACAAAAAATTTATGCTTCTTTATGACAAGAACAACTAAAGAATCTTTCAATGAAATATTAAAAACTCTCAGCTATTTGAGGCTATTCATGCTACTCAACATCACAAGGCTTTATAACTAAAATAACATTTAGCATGGCATGAAAAAGTTCTAGCAATAGTCTATACAAGCTTCTACTTGCACCAGTATAAATTCTACTTTAAACAACAGTTTCTTTCTCCCAACAAGCACCATACACAATATGTTTTAACAACAACTCTCTAAATTCTACAACAAGCAAACATGAGAGTACTCACATAATACTACTAAAACTAACAGCTCTAATAAGAGATGCATGCAAAACAAGAGCTAAATAAATGCAGCAGCCAAACAAAGATTAAGAATACAAAGTATTCCCATGAAAAAACGGAGCGTGTCACTCTCCAATAAAAGAAATGCTGGGGTCCAACCAAGTTTATTGAGAAAGTAAAAACAAACTGAAAGCAAAAGCAAAAACAAACTAAAAACAAAAAATAAAATACGCTCCAAGTAAAGCACATAAGATGTGACCGAATAAAAATATAGTTTCACTAGAAGTGGCATGATAATTTGTTGATGAAGAAGGGGATGCCTTGGGAATCCCCTAGCTTAGACGCTTGAGTCTTGTTGGAACTTGCTGGGATGTACCGCAGGGGCATCCCCAATCTTAGGCTCTTCACTCTTCTTGATCACATCATATCATCCTCTTCTCTTGACACTTGAAAACTTTCTTCACACCAAACTTCTCACAATCTTCATTAACAACGTTAGTGCAATCGAAATAATAAATTCACATGGTTCAGTATAAACACATGTCTAACACTCAAAAACACATTATCTACTGTCACAACCTATTTCAAAACTCTTTTTCTCAAAAGAACACCAAAAGAAAGCGATTAAAAAGCAAATACAATTATTGGCAGAAATATGTCAAAACAGGACAATAGGTAAAGATGATTTTTTTCGGAGATCTTATATTGCTCAAATCAAAAAGTGGTAAACTAAGAAAAGCTGCGTATACGGATCAGGATTACGCACAAAAAACTCAGGTCATTTTGAATTTTCTGTGATTTTGTACGGAATAAACAGTGGACAACAGAAATTTGTTTACTGCGCAGAAATCCGAAATATAGCCTCAACTTTCCACTAGAGGCTTTACTTGGCTCAACAAAAACTCAAAATAAAAGATACAGCGGGGTTTCTAAGGAAATAGAAAACACCCAGGTGCAAAGCACACCAAAGAAACGAAAGGAAACGGGTTGAAAACAGCGAAATAAAACAGGTTGTCTCCCGGTAGCGCTTTTCTTTAACGCCTTTCAGCTAGGCATAAAAGGGCAACTCAAGTATTTTCAAGTGAAGAAGCATCAGCATCATAACTTTCTCTAATAATAGAGTCAAAATGTAGCTTCATCTTCTTTTTAGGAAAGTGTTCCATACCTTTCTTGAGTGGGAATTGATATTTAACACTCCCCTCTTTCATATCAATAACAACACCAACAGTTCTAAGAAAAGGTCTTCCCAAAACAATAGGACAAGAAGCATTGCATTCGATGTTCATAACAACAAAATCAACAGGGACAAGGTTATTGTTAACCATAATAAGAACATCATCAATTCTACCAAGAGGTTTCTTCTTAGCATTATCAGCAAGATGAACATCCAAATAACAGTGTTCCAACGGTGGTAGATCAAGCATATCATAAAGATTTTGAGGCATAACAGAGATACTAGCACCAAGATCACACAAAGAATTGCAATCAAAATCATTTACTTTTATATTAATGATAGGCTCCCAACCATCTAATTTTCTAGGGATAGATGTCTCAAGTTTCATCTTTTCTTCCCTAACTTCATGCGAGCATTGGTAATATGTTTAGTAAAGGCCATATTCATGGCACTAGCATTGGCACTTCTAGCAAGCATTGAGAGATATTGCAATCATAAAAATCAATATTATTATCATGAAAAGTAATGGGACCATTATCTCCCATATCTCTAAAAATTTCAGCACTTCTATCAGAAACAATTTCTGCAGTTTGAGGCAATTTAGCATGTTTCACAGAAGGGGTGGAGTCTTTGTTAACACCAACTACTTACCATTAATAGGAGGAGGTTTACTAGCACTTAGAGCTTCAGTTTTACTAGTGGTTGTGATACTGCAAACTCTAGCAATATTATTCTTTTTAGCCAATTAATCTTCTCTTTCCCATGTAGCACGTAATTCAGCCATCAACCTAACATTATCATCAATTCGAACTTGGATGGCATTCAAAGTTTTACTTTCTTTAACATCATGTGGCAAAACCTTCAGTTTTAGAAAATCAACATCAATATCTAGGCTATCCACTTTAGAGGCAAGAACATCTATTTTACCAAACTTTTCCTCAACAGATTTATTAAAAGCAGTTTGTGCTAATAAATTCTCTAAGCATGTTTCAAGATCAGAGGTAGAGCTTTATTTATAATTGTAGAAATTTCCATAAGAATTATATAGCAGAATACAGAAAGAATATGGTTTCTGTATTTTAACAGGCTTGGCGCACATAATGTGCAAGATCAGAAGAAACGAGTGCACATGTATATCTGATGTAGGTCAACAATTACCCATATTGAGTAATAATAAAATTATGAAGAGTAGATGTTCTGCATACTTGGTCAAGAAGTAGATAGCGCTTCAAGGATCGCAGTTTCCCAACGAGATCATACTGCAAATATACACGCTGAGTTTAGCAAGTGATCTTAGGTGAGTGTCAAATGCATTAGTAAATTAACTACAGACAGTTGTTACCTTTCTTTCATTAGAGTCAAGAGTTCACCACTTGCAAAATCATAAGCAGATTTGATGCACTCAAGATATTGATGGTTTGAACCAAAGCCCATCAGCTTAGAATTTTCTGACAGGGAAACCTAAATAAAAATATCCAACATAAGTGTGATTTTGTAAACATGCATACAAGATTGCAGTTTATAAATTGAACACCAAAATAATCGTGCATACCTGAACATTGTGCCCGCATTCTCTCATAACATTAAGATACTTTCCCGTTGTAAGAATGGTGGCAGCAACATTATTAAGGAAACTAGGTATGCCATCTTTTAGGCTGTACCTTTGCTGCCAATATTTGGCATCATAATCTTGAGTGAGACTCTCCTACCAAAATAAAAAAAGGAAGGCAAAGCAACTGGTTAACTTAAGACGAAAATATGCCCAACATTTTAGGTAAATACAGAGAGCAATGAGCACTAAGTAGGTCCAAAACTCTACGAGTCAATAAGTACCTTCTGAAGAGATTTGTTTTCAGCAATGAAGAATTCGCCATAAGGGTCATCTATGACACCCTCATACACCCACCTAAAATGATAATCAGAAGCTGAAACTATTGACGCACAGCAAACAAGCTTACTGAACAAAAAAAAAATCTAACAACACTCAACATCAAAATTCTTAATAAAGCATACTAGCAAATACGGAATTTTTCTCCACTTCAAATCAGATGTTTAGAGCTGATGAAGAGCAAACAATTAAGAAAGTGTCTCAGTCCTAAATATGAACCATAAAGGTAGTTATGAACCATCACAAACCTCTCTAACATCCTGAGGTATGCTGCGCTTGCACACTCTGTCATCTTCTCCAGTAAGAACCGCACGGCACTATCGCCAGCCATCGCCTTTGCCTAAGTTGAAAGATATGACGATTGAATTACATGGCAAAAAAGATAACCATGCGAACTACACTAAACAAGCTATAAAGAAACTGAACATTAGGAGATTAGTTACATACAAGTTGTTCAGTCAAAAGAAAACAAGAGAAGCAGACCAGGTCTGTTTGGCGCAGATTTGAGGGAGGAAAGGGGAAAATGTGTTTATCAGGGATCTAAAGTATAACCTCTTTCTTCAAAGTACCTGGCTCTGAAGTAGATTAAGTGTCGCAGAACCACTAGTATTGTTGGACATAGCCTTCTCTATTAAAACAGCCAGTGCATTCAATGAACTCATCATCCGCTGCAAGAGAGACACTGGAATTACAGTGCTTGAAACAGTAACCAAACTCGGAAAAGTTCACAGATCATTGATTAAATGCAGAATATACCTGACAAAAGAACCACAATCCTTGAACAGAGAGCCTTCCAAGACGGAATTGGTGCTCCAGTTGAGCAACCATTGCCTGATAATCCTGTTACCCAAAAACTAGACTTCATGATGTGGTACCAAATTCGCACAGAAGCACCAATACTCCCAGAGGGAGTTATGGAGAACAATCTAATAACGTCAATGTATATCAGTCGGATTATCTCAGCAGCAATACAATTTATGAGATACTTTCCACGCTACAATACATAAATGAACACATGATAGAGTCAGCACTTTATTCATGCTTCCGCTTATGCAAAAAGAAGAACGCTTGTACACAAGTCAAAATCAAAATGATCTTTCTCAGGATAGGGATTATACCAGGAGGAATGCTCTTAGAGCTGCGGCTAGAGCATGGTTGACCAAACCATTTTTGAAATGTGACCTGGATTCCACAAACTGGCTCACTAATACGAAATCCTCACATAAGGGAAAAATTCGGCGAGTCAACTCCTGCAAGAGCAACATCAGCCAAACGCCAAACATGTCCCCTCTTTTTTCGCATGGTCGGGGCTTACCTGGAGTGCAAGGTCCATTGAAGAATCAATCTGGAAGACAACATATCCATCCTTTCCGCGTACTCTCTTGATTGAAATATATCTTCCCTCAATACCCACCAGAGCTGATAGCAAATCATCAATAACTAAAAGCTCCTGCATTTCAATTAGGGGAGTAACGTTGAATAAGTTTTATGCTTTGGAGGTAATATATGAAAGCTCCACTAATTTAGCATTTCTAACAACTGAAAATATAGATGTTAAGCCTCACTGTATGGCTGTTTTCGGAAATGGTGCAAAAATATCAGCATTGTTCAGTGAAATTATCACACTGAGCGAGATACCGAGTGCAAGATTCCACGAAGCACCACAAACCTACCAGTCCTTCTAGTCCAAATGCAAAATTGCAACTACATTTGACAGGAAACCGCATATTTGTAAGAGAAACTATCTCAAACTATTTCCAATACCACACCAAATTGGCTAGACAACCCAGAAAAAACAGTATAATGTCTAAGTAACAACTACAACATTGTTTTTAAAAAAGGCACATCAATTACTCAACTCCAGGAAGTAGGACAATCTCAGAAAACACAATCCCATGCTTCAATAGAACTCCCAACGCTGCAACTACAATCTCAAACCGTGATTAGCTACGAATTTAAGTTCACGTCCTAGCAGAAAACAACACACACATCAAACCCCTTCTAATTACCAAATCACTGAGCTCGAATTCAAAATCGAAACCCTAGCCCCAGTTCACACAATAAACAAGTAAAGTCAAGCTTAATTTCGCCGGTTGAAATTTTTCGAAACCCCAATTCCGCTTACCTGAACAGAAACAGCGTACGATCCGATGACACTCCCAGCGCCGCCGCCAGCACCACGGCTGCAGATTCAAACCAAGTGCAGGCATCAGCGACCACCGGGGTCAACAGAACGACGAGGCAGGCATCTAAACGACACGAAATTATCCACCAGGACGTACCTGAAGGAGTCAAGGGAGAAAGACTTGGATCCAGGCATCTGCGCCGCCGCAGACACCTTCGCCTCCTGCCAAGGCGCGAGGGAGGGATATGAGGCCGGGGGCAGCAATGTGGGCGGACTGGGTGTTGCTGGGAAGAGGAAGGGCGTGTACCTGGTGGAAGCGTCCGGTGAGGTAGGGGCGCTCCAGGTTCCATCGAGGGGTCGCCGGCGCGGGATCCATTTCGAGGCGAGGCGGGGAGCAGTGGCGGGTGGCGACTGGGACAAGTGTGGAAGAAGAGTCGAGTTTAGATAGCACATCCCCGCCGTTTGTTTGAAATCAACGGTACATGCCCATCGAGCCGGGTCATAAGGTTGACCGGACAAGTTAGGGGCTCTTTCATCATCACCACTAATCACCACTAATATAAAAAGGCACAGACAGGGGTGATCCAAATGATCTGATCCATACATCACAGATCCAACGTTCCCTGTACGAGCGGACCAAAACCAGCGGACTCGAACCCTTTCGCTTCAATCACGACGGTTGGAGCGGAGCGAATCCTGCCTGCAACGTGAAGGAAAAAAACCGTTCGCTTCTATCACGGCCGCACTCCATCCGCCCACGCCGCCGCAAGGACGCCGCCGTCTGCCTGGTCTACCAGCGCTCCCACGACACGCGCATCAACGACACCTGTACACGTACCAAGGGCTGACCTGCCCTCCGCCGTCGCCCGGGCCGAGCAGCGCGGCTGCTCCACACGCCTCAGGTGCGTCGCCGCCTCAACGGCCGACCTGCCCTCCGCCGTCGCCCGGGCCGAGCAGCGTGGCTGCTCCACACGCCTCAGGTGCGTCGCCGCCACAACGGCCGACCTGCCCTCCGCCGTCGCCCGGGCCGAGCAGCGCGGCTGCGCCACACGCCTCAGGTGCGTCGCCGCCACAACGGCCGACCTGACCTCCGCCGTCGCCCGGGCCGACCAGCGCAGCTGCGCCGAACTGCCCGCCACGGTCGCCCGGGCTTTAAAGGCGTGCTTCCGTCCGCCGGCCGCACGCTCGAAGTCGCGTCTGATACCGCCAAACGCGTCCGGCTGCCTGAGCTGCAACGACGTGCGACGTACGCCGACGGTCGTCACGTCCCAACCTAAACGACAGCGGCTTTGCTGCGTCCGGCTCCTTCATCCGTCTTCTCGCCGTACGCCGACAGACGTCACGGGGCGGTGCGTCCGGCAGCTTGCCGTCGTCCAGAACTCGGCCAAACTGTCTTCTTATTATGTTTTTTCTGAAGCTAATTGCCGGATCAACTTGTTTACAATTCAGAAATAATAGCATGTTCAGTTTTCGTACAAGTGGTGATTCAGATTCTTTTCTTTTTGCAGCCACACTTGCATCGTCCCTAACCAGCAGGTGAAGTTGCATTGTTCACAACATATAGGAAGAAACAATTAGAATGTCATCTTCCAGCCATAATACATTAGAAGACAGTACCAACCGGAATAAACCAGGTAATTTAAGATCATCCTAAATTTGTCATATATGTAGGTCCTAATGGGGTCTTATAGGCATGTCCTACTTGAGTCATCTATGCAGACCCTAAAGAGGTCAAGAGGCAGAGGGATAGAGAGCGGTACGCAAAAAATAAAGATGAGATTTTAAGACGCCGGCGAGAATCACGCGAGCTTAAAAGGCAGACTACTACCCTTCCGACAGACGAAAACACCTTGTCCTTGTGTCATACACCAGCTACTCGACAAAGTGGAATCACCCAACTCCAATACATAACACCGTCATCAGGTCATGTGTTTCTAAACTTGCAACATTTAGGTTCCACATTTTTTGTATTTGTCTTGTGTTCCAATACATAACTCCAATACTCAAATTTTGGTCCAATGTAATTGCAGGTGTCGAGCGAAATGTGCATCAAAGCTATGCATCTCATATACGTGGAACAGGTGTCTCGCAAATGCATGACGGACTTGGTTTGGTGGATGCGGAAGATCAGACCAAAGGTAATTAACAACAATCAAATGATGTCATCTTTAAATTATTATTAGAGTTTCTGGAAATGTCATACAAGCAGACCCTATATGTCATATCCACAAAACCACATGTGCAGATCCTAAGGAGATCAAGAGACAAAGGGACAGGGAGCGGTATGCAAAAAATAAAGATGAGATTTTAAAGCGCAGGCGACAATCACGTGAGCTTAAAAAGCAGACATCGGACCTTCAGAATGATGAAAACACTTTAGGTCATACAGGAGCTACTACACAAAGCATAGTCACTCAACGACAATGCAAAACATCTGCACCAGGTTATTAGTTCTAAACTCACATCTTATAGGTGCCATGTATTCATACTGCAAACATATGTGTATATATGGAATAATTATTATATTATTTGCAATGTAAATGTAGGTGTGACTCCAATTATTCAGAAATGCTATTCCTCTCATATGAGTGAACTAGATTCTGCACAATTATGTGGGGGGCTCTCTTTCGTTGCTGGCCAAAAAAATAAGGTTGCAAATCAGAGTGGTGTTAATAGTCTGGGAGTGACTCAAACATCAGCACCTTATCTACATAGTTCACAACGCACCCCATTGAGCAACGTAACCAACACACATACAAATGGTACGTTCAATACTCATACCTCAATTCTTACAGATTTACATCGTACCAAAATGACCTTCTGACAGCTCAAACTATTTGTTTCAACCTGTCCACTTCAGGTATTGAGGGGATTGGAGACGCAGCATCCAACATGTCCAGGGATCTTCTCAACGATGATAGCAATTGGCTACGCAGAAATGATACATACATGCGAGATAAGAGATCCCTGGAAGAACTACATAACGGTCCAAATTCATGGTGGTCACATGAGCAATATAGCTTCATAAAGAAAAGCACATATGAGGAGAAGAAACGGCTCTGTGATTCTTCTGAGCAAAAACGGCAACTTAAGAGGGAACGGTACTCATTAATGACAAATGAACAGAGGGGCATACGGCTGCACAAGAATCGGGATTACAAAAAATGCATACGTGGAAACAAGACAATTGATGGTCGAGATTTTACTGTGCCTACTAGCACACCTGTCGTACAAGCACAACCACACAAATGTAAGTGCAGGGGTATTGTTGGCCCCCTTCATATTATTTATGTATGTTGTTGTTGTTCACTTCTCACCATCAAATTCACTTGTTACTTATGTGTTCTTACTCTATTTTTGAAGGTGACATTAACAATGAGGAAGACTCTGATCCTACAGGGATTTTTGAGCCAAATGAACATGGTGCTTGTTTGGAAGGTAAAAATAAATAATTACTTTTCATTTACATATGAGCCTTCAGTGGTAAAAAATGTAATCTAATTCAACCTGTTTTCCTCATAGAAAACTTGGAAACCATACAAGATGACCAAACAATGCATGATGATGACGAGGAGTGCAGGATTTTTAATGGTCTAGGTACTTTACACCGCTAATAATTAAACTTTGCATTTGCATTGTTATATTCAATGGTGTTCACTTGTTTTTAACCAACATGTTATATATTGGCAGGCGATGTGTTTGATTCATACAGAGTGACAAGTGACGTTCCATCAATTAAGCAAAATGATGATCCTTATGACAGCATCTATCATAATTTACCGTCCAAACATCATGTTTTGAAGCAAGTACAAGATTGTGTCCATTGTGGAGCAATGAGATTCCAGTATGAGGGTCCCGCGTTCTGTTGCAGAAAAGGAAAGGTGAAGATAGCAATTCCTGAAGTTCCTCAAGAGTTGCGCCGATTGTTTACCAGTCAGGATGATGAGGATGCAAAGTATTTCCGAAAGAACATACGATATTTCAATAGCCACTTCTCCTTCACGAGTCTTGGAGTCACACTTGATCAGAGGGTCAGCAATGCAGCGGGAAGTGGTGTATATACTTTTCGTGCACAAGGGGCGTTGTACTATAAGATGGACAATCTGGTGCCTGGTGTCAAGGACCCAGACATCTGCAGCTATACATCTATGATACAGATGAAACCATGGAACATAGAGTGCAGCGGTCTCCTGATCTTGACATTAATCTCATGCGAAAGATTCTGGAGATACTAAAGAATAATCCGTATGTGCAGATTTTTAAGAGCATTGGTTCTGTTCCAAACCTGGCAGAATATAGGATCTCACTGAACACGGATATAAGACTTGACCAGCGAAGGTACAATGCCCCCACAGCTTCACAGGTGGCCGCACTATGGGTTGAAGGGAGTGACCCAGAAAACACTTTTGATAGGCAAGTTGTCGTTTATGGCAAAGGCGATCGTCCTTTATTTATCAGGGCTTACTATGGTTGCTATGATCCTTTGGCGTATCCATTATTCTTCCCTGGAGGGGAGACAGGATGGAACCGTTGGATGCCATATGATTTACCAACACCAGTACTTGGAGAGAACAACGAGGATGGAGAACACGGGGAAGACCTACAAGATGTTGATCGTACTTCAAATGTACAAGTGGAAGAAAATACAGATGATGTAGCAGGTAAGTGGCCAATTGCTTCCAGTTTGTTTGACTATTTTTTTCCATCATTACTCATTATTAGTGGATATTACTGGGTAATAATTCATACAAAACTTGCTCCAGACGATGAAGAAAACCAGGAGGATGATGAAGTTGGAGGGTCTAGAAATATGTCAGCGCAAGGGAGTACTACTGTTTCAAGATACAGGTTAGGAAAAAGCTTTTTAACATTATATTGTTCGGTGCACGTGCATTCCAACAGTGGGCTGTCGATATGTACATCAAGATGGAGACTATGAGACTTGATTTCTACTCCAAACCAAAAAATCAGAAACTCATTCGTGCTGATCTATACCAGGTATCACCGTGATCTCAATTTATTTAAATTTCCATGATATACTACACATGCATCGACTACTATTTAATACGGACCATGTTCATGTATTGGACAATGATCTTTACATTCATTTGTTTCTTAGGGTGTCGTTGACGTCCTTGATGCTGGTGAGACACGTGGTTCACAGGTTGGCAAGAGAATTGTGCTACCACGGACTTTTCCAGGAGGTGATCGAGACATGCAACGAAGATTCCTTGATGCAATGGCGATAGTCCAGCGGTTTGGGAAGCCTGATTACTTCATCACGATGACTTGCAACCCGCATTGGGAGGAGATCACATCTAGACTTGAACCGGGCAGACACCACAAGACCGCCCAGACCTTGTCGCGAGAGTATACAGGGCCAAATTGCGGAGTATGAAAGATCTTTTGATCAAGAAAAAATATTTTGGTGAGGTTGCTGCATATGTCCATGTTACAGAGTTTCAAAAGAGGACTACCACATGAGCACATGCTTTTGATCATGCGTTCGGATAGCAAGCTAACAAACCCAGACGAGTACGACAAGGTGATATCAGCGGAAATTCCAAACAAGGACAAATACCCTCTATTGCATGCTCTTGTCATCAAACATATGCTCCACGGACCATGTGGTGCTCTCAAGAAAAATTGTCCTTGCATGATAGATGGGGAATGTCGATTTCGGTATCCTCGACATTTTTGTGATGCTACGCAACAAGGAAATGATTCATATCCTATCTATAGGAGGAGGAAAGATGGACATCAAGTGAAGGTCAGAGGTGCTGAGCTGGATAATAGATGGGTTGTCCCATACAACCCTGGTCTGCTTATGCGATATAATTGTCACATAAATGTTGAAGCTTGCTCGAGTATCAAGGCGGTTAAGTATTTATTCAAGTACATCTATAAAGGACATGATCGTGCCTCATTCTCAGTCGACCCAGCAGTAGATAATGATGGTGGAGTAATCAATGAGATTAAACAATACAGAGATGCTAGGTTTGTGTCTCCACCAGAGTCTATCTACAGGATTTGCGCGTTTCCAATGTACATGGTCTCTCCCGCCGTTCTCCAGCTTCAGCTTCACTTGGAAAACATGCATACTGTCGCATTTCATGAGGGCGATAATCTAGAGGATGTCCTCAATCGTCCCTCCTCTTCCAGTACCATGCTCACTGAATATTTCAAGATGAACCAGGTGGATCCTTGTGCAAAGAAATTTTTATACAAAGAGTTCCCAGAATTCTACCGTTGGATTAAGGGTACGAAGAAGTGGCAGCGAAGAAAATTAAGGGGGCGGGGTCAGGTTGGAAGAATTGTATATGCGCATCCAGCTGAAGGCGAGAGGTATTTCCTAAGAGTACTCATGAATCATGTCAGAGGTGCAACTTCTTATGAGGACTTGAAAAGTGTGCATGGAAAGCTATGCTCAACCTTCAGAGAAGCTTGTGAACTAAGAGGTCTCATAGAGGCCGACAAGTCCATTGATGACTGCTTGACTGAGGCTGCTACTTTCCAGATGCCGTGTGCTTTGAGAAGGCTTTTTGCAACTATTCTGGTGTTTTGTGAGGCAACCAACATCCAGTCATTGTGGGAGAAGCACCTCGAGGCAATGTCTGAGGACTATAGTCGTAGCGGGTCCAACCAGGCCGCGCTGGAGCAGATGGTCCTTAGAGATATTAGGGATCTGGTGCATTCGATGGGGAAGGACATAAAAGATTATGGACTGCCGGATTTGGATCCAGCTGATGATTATTTTGCTAG
Organism: Alopecurus myosuroides; assembly: GCA_028641055.1. NCBI lineage: Eukaryota > Viridiplantae > Streptophyta > Magnoliopsida > Poales > Poaceae > Alopecurus > Alopecurus myosuroides. The sequence goes on from JAPCYS010003247.1 coordinate 17,627, forward strand.
CGGTCAATTTAGAGAGGTTCAAGAGGAGATGTCAATCACCGTGGAAGAAGATCACGTAAATATGTTTACATCTCTTAACACCGAGCAACGTGCTGGTTTTGATGAAATCCTCTTTCACGTCATCAACAACAGGAGTCGGATTTTCTTTGTAGATGGTCCCGGTGGCACCGGAAAGACATATTTGTACAAGGCACTCCTTGCTAAGGTCCGGTCCTTGGGGAAAATAGCTATTGCAACAGCAACATCTGGTATAGCAGCATCAATCATGCCTGGTGGACGCACTGCCCACTCTAGGTTCAAAATTCCAATTCGGCTCACGAGCACAAGCACTTGTAATTTCACCAAGCAAAGTGGTACCGCAGAGCTGCTCCATAGGGCATCTTTGATAATCTGGGACGAAGTTGCCATGACGAAGCGTCAGACTGTTGAGACACTTGATAGGTCACTACAGGACGTGATGGGATGTGATTTGCCCTTTGGGGGGAAGGTCGTGGTGTTTGGGGAGATTTTAGGCAGGTCCTTCCTGTGGTGGCGCGTGGAACAAGAGCACAGATCACTGACGCTACGCTACAAAGGTCTTATTTATGGGAGAAGATTACAAAGATAAATCTGACACGTAATATGAGGGCACAAACCGACCAGTGGTTCTCCAATTACCTCTTGAGAATTGGAAATGGGACAGAAGAGACAATCGGTGGTGATTACGTGCGTCTTCCGATGAAATTGTTATTCCTTACACTGCTGGTGAAGAACCGGTGAACAAGCTTATCGAAGATGTCTTCCCATCGCTTCATGAGAATGCTGCATCTGGATCCTACATGAGCGCACGTGCCATTCTGTCAACCAAGAATGAGCATGTGGACAATCTGAATACAAAGATGATCGACAAGTTTCCAGGCCAAGAAAGGATATATTATAGTTTTGACTCTGTCGAGGATGATGCGCGCAATAACTACCCAATTGACTATCTTAATTCTATCACTCCAAATGGTTTACCCCCGCATGTTTTGAAACTCAAAGTCAATTGTCCCGTCATTCTACTCCGAAATCTCGATCCTCACAATGGGTTGTGTAATGGAACAAGATTGATGATTAGAGCATTCCAAGATAATGCAATTGATGCTGAGATTGTTGGTGGACAACATGCTCGAAATAGAGTGTTCATACCGAGGATCCCTTTGTCGCCCTCCGAGGACATTTCACTTCCTTTCAAGTTTAAGAGGAAACAGTTCCCGATCCGTTTAAGTTTTGCGATGACCATCAACAAAGCCCAGGGACAAACCATTCCAACAGTTGGTATTTACCTCCCCGAGCCCGTATTTTCGCATGGGCAACTTTATGTTGCATTGTCAAGGGGTGTTTCAAGGCAGACCACTCGGATTTTGGCCAAGCCAAATAAAGATATTGATCCCACGGGAAAAAGCACGAAAAACATTGTTTACAGGGATGTCTTGGAGGGATGAAAAATGTATGTTCTTCCTTCATGCCGGTCTTTCTGTATTATTTATTGTTCTTTGTGCTCATATCTATTTATATGTTCCTTTCTCGGTTATCTAATTTACATATGTTTATCTTATGTAGCAGCTTCAGCGGTTCTTTAACCCACTTGTGAAATAGAAGTTTTCCGATATATCTCTAGATGATATGTACGTTTCTATGACCCAGATATGAAATAGGAGCGGTCCTAGCAGAAATCTTGCAGGTTGGCAGCGTCAAATTCTTTCTTACCATGACCTAAAGAAGGATGATTTTTTGGTCTACTTTATCATAGCTCATAATTACTTGGCTTATGTCAGCCTATGACTTAATTGTAGACACTTAGATCTGATCTTGACCTGTACACGTTGCAATGATGTTTCAGATTTCTTTTTCTTTCTTAACTTTCTTTTCAAAATAATAATTTTTAAGAGAACCTCAAGCACTTTATCTTTTTATATTTGTTCATAACTTAAAGCCTCATATTGCACTAGACTCAGATGTGCACAGATGTTGTAGCTCGCCAAAACTGTATTCTACAGCACATAGAAAACTCATCATTACAAAGTAGAGTGTTTTAATATTGGTTTGACTTCTTACAGGGTTACAAACTGGAAGTTCTATTTTCCCGATGAAACACTACTTCAACCTATCACAGAGTGGCCTTGCGGAAAAGATTCCAGTTACAAGTTACAGAATGAACTTCACGATTTACATGTATTTATCTTTAATTAAGACTGAATTTTGTATTGTGTTGGCCTGTAAGTTGTTTGTTTGGGTTATATGTAAATCGTGCCGTGAAGTTGGATCCGGATTTTCACTGTAAAGCTTCGTGCTACCCACGTTCTTCCTGGTGCTGGACCTGCGGCTGGTTCAGTACTAGAGCGGAGATGACAAATGATTTGTCCCGACAAGAGGGAGTTAATAAGTTGAAGCAACTTGATTAGAATGCAAACTTGAAGAACCAAATAATTAGTTGATTGGTTTACTGAATTTTTGAATCAAGTTGTCATTGGAATCGACCAATTGACTACCTTTTGTGTATTGTGTCAAACATTTTTTTCTGATATATTTTTCTCAATAAATTTATTGCAAGTTTATGTCATTTTTAATTACTTGTTATAATCACTTGATTGATTTTTTATTGGAGTGAACGGGAATGATCTTCCTAAGTTCAGATAAAATTGTATGTGTAAAATATAAAATTTTCTATATTTGAATCAAGTTTTTGCCATGTTTGCATTAATTGCTTAATTACAACGGCAGGGTAAAAAAATACAGCAAGAGCGAGGTGAAAAACTTTAACATATAAATTCAAAATATTACACGTGTGTGCACGTGCACTTTTACTAGTCATGGCAAACGACAAGCTCTGACAGACGCAGCGCGGGATGCTGCGCATGGGACGGGATGGGATGCTAGCTGCAGCCGTTCCCCTGTCAACGGCGAACAATCCCGGCCGGATTTAAATTCATCCACAATCCCCAACGTATCTAGGGTTCATGACCTAGCCGCCATGGCTGGAAATAACAGAGAGACAAGAGGTAGGGGACGTACGGGAGGGAGAGGGGTGGACGGGAGAGATAGGAGGGAGGGGCGGACGGGAGAGAACGGGGGGCGGGGGCGGGGACGGACTCACCGCCGGCGGCGACTTCCAGGAGACGAGGACAGAGCGAAGCCAGGACCAGGAGACGAGAACAGATGCTTAGGGCCGGGGCGGGCGGGGGCGGGCGGGGTGCGGGGCACAAAATTTTCCTAGTACCTTTTCCGAGGGGGCTGGCTCGGAATTGTTTCGGCAGGCACGGCCGCACGGGCGCACGGCCTCGCGCGCGAGGCTCCGGTGAATCGCGGAAAATATTCCGCCAATTCGGTTACCACGCCAAACAGCAGAATTCCAAATTAGTAATTTCATGATGTTTTTCCAACATCGAAACAGGGGGTTAAGGGCTCTTTTGATTGAAACGAATTGTGTCGGATTAAATAAAAAAACGAATTATGTCGGATTTTTGGAGTATTTGGATATAATTTTTTCCTACAAAAGTTGTTTGATTCACATAATTGTAATCCTTTGGAAATCCTACACAAGATTCCTTTGCACTCTATTTTGAAGAATTTTTTCCTTCACTCCAAACTATTTTTATAATTCATTTGGTTTTTTGTGCAATTAATCACTTGTGGATTAAAAATTATGTAGACTTGACATGTCAATCCAATCCTCGGTTTTTTCCTATTTTTGCGTTCTGAAAATCATGTGAATCAAAGGAGTAGTGAAGTCATTTTTGTCCCTTTGTTATGACTCATGAGAGTTCAACTTTTTCTCCACCGCGCGATGATATATACATTCGGCGTTGTAACTAATGTGTGGCCACATTCATCGTTCTAACTAATATGTCACGATAATTTATTAAGCAAAAAAAGCTAGATAATATTTACATCGACTCTAATTCGATATAGGAGGTCGAGGCGATTACTGATCCGACAAGTAATTAGGCTTCTACTCGAACATGTTGGACGATCGTTGAATGCTTATTGGGAATTATTTAGATGTTGCTATTGGGAAGAAAGAGTTGAATTAGGTGGCAATATCAATTTAGCCTTGGAAATGCAATGGCTACAGTGTCAAATATATTTTTTGGTCGTGGTATTTGAAATCGAGTGAGGTTGCAAAACCAAAACTTTTTTGGATGTCGATGTGGTTGAAACAGCCATGTTCTCCACACATCACGACGCATTGCGTAGCCCATTGACCATAGCCAGTTCTTAGCTTCAAGACTATGAAGATCGTGGTCAAGGGAAGGGCCCCAACCCTGGTGCTCAGCGTTGCCGGACGTTAGGAAACATGACAATGCAGAGTTGACAGCCACTTCTCATAGTTTTGACCAACATAAGGGTAAAATATAGTTATGTGCATTACATTCATACATGTGAAATTCGGGGAAATTTAATCAAACCTGACAAAGGGATTGAGATTTCGCTTAAGTTGGTGGGTTAAAGTTTAGTTCATTGATTTGAGTGCGACAAATTTCAAATCAAACCTTTTCCCTTATTGCATAATAAAATGCATATCTCTTGGATAATAACTTGATGCCCCATCCCTTGTTGCCTAAGAAAATACATGCCTCTAATAATTGGTGCCTTCATGTTGAAATTTTTAACCCAAGATGATACAAAGTCCCTATGTTTCTCAAGAATATACATATCCATCTAGTCACTATTTGGATATTAAGATTTATTCTTCATTCCCAATAGTTGGATCCAAAACATTAATACATCGACAAAAGATGATGAAAACATTTTAACCAAAAAAGGGTTTATCTTCTTTTCGTTGTTTGTTTAGTGCGCGAAGAAGAATAAGCTCAAGAGCTTAGTATAGGATTTTTTTTACTTCTTTCATTGTAATCTTCTTGTATTTAGTTTTCGACATTATATTGTTCAATAATTGATCTAAAAATTATATGAGATCAAGAAATATTTATATTCCTTTATTCTCATTATATTCATTTTTATCTTAATTATTTCTCATGTAATAATTATTCCTTTGCAACTGAATGTTTTTATTTGGAAATAACAATTCCAAAGCCATTCATAATTCAATTATGTGATGATGATGTAACTATGACATTTATGTCCTTTTTATATTCCTTAATATCTAATTGTTCTCAGAATCTCAAACCGAACAATGGTCGCGTTGAGAAAATTTGCACTTGTATCGACGAACTAAACCCTAACTCACCAACATAAGAGAAACCTCAATTAGTTTGTCGTGCTTTATACAAAAAAATAGTTAACCAATTCACATATATGAATGATATGAAGATATATATACTCTACACCTTTCGCTAGTCTAAAGTACGTGTTCTGACTGGAACTTGTATTCCGCTTCGCAAATGTCAACACAATGTGAAAAACACTAACATCCTTTACACAAATAAAAACATGCTTCACCAATAACTCTTGTGTACAACCAGAACCGTGGGCAACCTTTGCCTTGTTGGTGGAGGTCATCTACTCATGTTGACCATATCATCGTTGTCCTGCTTGTGTCTATTTGTCTATATTCCACGATACTCCGCCAATTGTGCACACATGCAATATACATATTTGTAATAATTTGCACATAATCTATGATCGCACACAAACTTCTGTACCAACTCTTCATAATATACTTATCCAAATTTAGAAATCATTGATGTTTGGAGATATCAGTCGGTAGTAAGTAATTTTAATTTGTAATTCCATTAATATCTCATGTCTTAGTATGAACTCATGATGTCTAAGTAAAGATGTAAACCAATATGAATTGTTCGTGGTTCGCTTTTACTATCCATCTACCTAAAAAATCTTTATGCAAAACAAGGAATGTTCACCACCCTTGTAGCTCCAGAAGAAGATAGTTGATCTCCATTTTGACGTTGTAGGCAAATCTGCATAACAACTTAGCAATCCCATAAGATTACATTAAGTCGTTTCGAACATATACTACAAAAGAAATAAAAAAAAAGGACTAAATGATTACCCGCAAATGCAGGGTTATGTTGTATCATTTTTGAAAATTAAGAGTGTCAAATCCAATAAGGAGAAATAGATAGGATTAATATTGTATAAAGTTCTATCAACCACTAATACAACTCTCTGCACACTGAACGTTTGCTTCATCTAGGAAATGAAAATAAAGGAACTTTGCAGGTATGAAAGGATAGGTTGTAAGATAATAAGGAACAAGGAAATAAAGTTAGTTTCTGCAGCAATAAGAAACCATGAAGTAACATAATATGAGTGTGTAATAATGATGGAAGGTGTGACAGAATTGTCCATAATTAAGTATTCAATTTACAAGGTTAATTTTTCTAATTGCGGTGTTTTATGTGGAATTATAATGGGTATTAGGCACAAAGATGTTAGCTTTCTCCACTATAAATATTGAGAGTTCTTTTTCCTTCTCCTCGAAGCAGAAAATTGCAAGGAAAACGAAAATAAAAACGAAAAAGACAAAAACAAGAATAAAACTAAACGAAAAATAATAGCAATCTTAAGAGAACTTAGGTGGGTGTTTCAGAATACCCTTTTGTAACTCTTTAATCCTATTTTTAGATGACTGGTGACCCACAAGTATAGGGGGTGTATCGTAGTAATTTCGATAAATAAGAGTGTCGAACCCAACGAGGAGCAGAAGGTGTTGACAAGCAGTTTCGATGAAGGAATAACTGTAAATACTGAAAGATAGATTTGTAGGGTTTTTTGATATTGCAGATAAATAAAGTGCGAGTAAATAAAATGCAGTGGTAATAATTGCAACAAATGGCCCAATACTTCCTTCGGCAAAGGAAAAGCCGGTGGGTTTACTTATGATTAACAAACGTTCTCGATGACACACGGGAGGTTTCTGTCAAGTGCTTTTGTTCCATGCAGCTGAATAATCTTAGGTGTTTTGGTAAGTGTTGTGTGGGTGAACCTATGCTAATGTACCGTCCCATCCAAGACTAATACGTAGTTGTGATTATACCCCTTGCAAGCATCCGGAACTACAAGAAAGTAATTAAGAAATAAATCTAACCACAGTTTTAAACTCTGGGGTTCTACGCTCCCTCGTGTAATGGTTTCCTAACGGGGGTTTAGGTTTCTGTCACTCCGGAAACCCATAATTAGTAGCCAAATACACGATGCATCCCCCTAGGCCCATAAATGGTGAAATATCACGTAGTCGACGTTCACATGACACCACTAGGAGAATAACACCACAACTTAATTATCAAACATGAAATATTATTCAACATTACTTCACTACTAACAACTTGACTTCTCCCATGTCCTCAAGAACAACACGAACTACTAACAAGACATCATATGGATCATAATCAGAGGTGATATAATGGATGATAATAATCTGGTCATAAAGTGCAAACACCGATAAATCTCACAAGCATCAACTACTATCAAGTAATCCACACCGGGAGAGAGATCTAATGTAAAACAACGATAGAGGACCCTAATTGTTACAGTGGGATGACGGTAGATGATGATAGTGATGGTGATGATGGTGATGATGATGACGATCTTGATGATGCCCGGAGTGATGACGGTGACGATGGCGTTGATTTCGCCTCTCTGAAGAGGAATTTCCCCGGCAGATTTCTCCCTGACAGAGAGCTTTTCTCTCTCGGGTGTTTTCCGCCCCGAGGAGGCGGCGGAATAATTCTTCGACGATGGTATGAGGCTTAGAGTTCCCTAGGGGCCAAGTAAGCCAAAAAAATCCACCAGGGGTGGGCCAGGGTGCCCACACCACCTGGTGGCGCGGCCAGGGGGCGCGCCACCTCATGGTGTGGGCCCCTGGTGGCCCCCCTCTGGCTCTCCTTCTGGCTGGACTCCTCCTCTGGACTTCTAAGACACCCCGGATGTCCCCCTTCTTCTTCTGATCTTCTGAAATATGGTATCTCGACGGTGCTTTTTCCATCAGATTTCTGGTCCCGGTGTTTATTCTCCAAAAATTATGAAACATGCAAAATAAGATAAAATAACATAAGGGATGCATCATAACATGAAATATATCGATGAATAACAGAAAATTATGATATAAAATAGTGATGCAAAATGGACGTATCAACCCCCCCAAGCTTAGACCTCGCTTGCCCCAAGCGAAACTGAACTCAGTAAACATGACCACAGGTTTATGGAGTGAAGAGTCGATAAATAAAATATGGACAAGAAGCATCACATTTATCTATGCACCAATCATTATAGACAGCAACTTCCTCTCATATAGCTTAACTTGAAACGAGTAATGAGAGTCACAAACGAAGATGCAAAAGAGAGAATCAAAATTGGTGATGGCAAAAATGTTCTTGGTCGGAGAACATTTAATGATATCATACTTATCTTAGGTGAAGTATTTATAACAATTATTATATTGTAGAGCTTAACATGTTTAATTATAACAACTCTTTTACAGTGATTCATAACTATCAAAGTAATATTCATTCAGATAATAAAGCATGTGCTAAACAAAGAAGGATAGAAAACATGATTGAATAAATCAACATATAGATGGTGAGATCGCAACAATCAAATGCTTATTGGAGACAGAAGGAAGTAAGTTTGCTGACTCAACATAAAAGTAAAAGATAGGCCCTTTGCAGAGGGAAACATTGATCACTCATGTGCTAGAGATTTTATTTTAATAAACATTAAATGGGAGTTCAACTTACGTTGGTACGTCTGACTCCCGTCGTCCGCTCGCTTGCTCCGTCGCCCCTCAGCCATCGTCCGCGCTTAGCCCATTAACATTACCGCCTGGTTAGCCCGGCCCAACAAAAAAAATACCCTAAACACGAAACACCGCCGCCACCATTCTCTTCCCCATCCGTGTTCATCCTCGCATCGCCTCTCCAATCCCCTAAAGAACCTGTGCCGCCCCCATCCCCCGCCAAGATCGGTGCCTTGTTCATTTCCCGCATCGTCTCTCCAATCCCGAGCCTTGTCGTCTCTCAAATCCAGCATGGTTAGCTGGTAACCCCGGTCAGATCGTCGAGACGTCTCCTTCCAAGCCATACCCGCCCATCCTTCTCTCCTGGAACCATCTTCTTCTGCACCTTCTTGACCAGGGGCGCCAAGGTGAGGAGCACGACATCCGCGACCTGCTGAACCACGCAGCAACTCCCTTGTCGCGCGAACGGCACGATAGGCGGTAAAATCTGGAAAATGGGGCGCATCGCGCGTGCAATCTCCACCGACGGGCTTGGTCTTCTGGTGCTTCCACACTATCAGCGAGGTGTTTCCCTCCTCATCCCAACCTCTACTGGGGATGAACCAACGGGAGGAGAGATTCATGCAGATTTTGAATTCCGAATAATTTGTGCCATGGTAAGTCCCCTCCCCCCACCCCAATTACTTTTTAGTGGTTCCGAGCAGTCTACTTATCTCGATTCAGTTTGATATAACAGTATGATGCCCTCCGCAATGGCTATTGTCTCCTAAGAAACCAAACTACCTCTGCCCAGAAGATTCTGATCTTTTCAGGTAGATATTTCTTGAAACCCACCTTAATTTACAATTTCGTTAATTTTCCTCCATGGTTTCTTGACACCCACATTAACTCTATTGGAGGAGCTTCTGCAGCCCTCTAATGCATAAAACAAACTAGCTATCAAGTATAGACATTTAAGATGACAATAATGTGCTAAGTTTAAGTTTCACTTATTTTTATCATGTCCGATGTTTCAGTAAAAAAGCCCTTTAGAATGTTGATAACTGAACAAAGTTTAATTTCATCGTCTTCCCTAGATACGACTGAGGCAATGACGATGGATGAAGGTTGCAACGACAGTGTCAAACTTACTATCACGTGTCGAGTAGCGGAGAAGAGGACATACATGGCGCAAGTTTATGTTGTTCTCGTACTCCTTACACTAGGCTTTTCCTATGCCCAACAGTAGCAATTGTGGAAATGCTGTTCATATTTCCTAGATTTATGGGCAACTTGAGATGTTGTATAATTGTAGGTACCTGAAGGTCACTGGTTACGGGATCACAATTTTAGGCATCTATGGTTTCAAGGAAATTTGGACATGTGCCGGATGGTACCTCGGTACAGGAAGAGATTCCATCGAAAAGCTTAGCTTTCTACTTCTGCTTCGTAATTGGTTTAGTGAAATTCTGATGTATACTTTTTTCTGTTCATGTCGTAAGAAAATATGTGAAAGCTTCGATACTGTATACATCATACATTTATCATAATTGGCATCTAATTAATTAGAGCTCAACCTTTATATCTGTTGTTAGTACAAATGTGATCTCGCTTCCAATTGGATGCACGCAAATGCCACAGAAGGTGTGCATGTCTTAACACGGGTTGTGTTCCCTCTGCTGCTGCTAATTTACTATTTGTTGTTGTCGTCTTGTTCCGCCTCTTTGAGGTCTTTGTCTCTTTTGTTCATTCCAAGTACTATTTGTCCTTGGTAATCTCCCTTTTGTTGCTCTTGGTTTTTTACCTCTTTCGTGACCTTGTTAGCTTTTGTCAACAGTCACTTCAGATTGTATGCGTACAAGGTTTGAACTGACTTGCTACTTTTATGCAAACATCTTTAATCTCTGTATTTCTACTCCGCAAATTTTATACAGATTGCCTCGATTTTAGTAAGACCTAAGAAGTAATGTTTATGGAAAATTCAGAACCGTCTCACTTAAATTTAAATAATGTTTCAGGTGTGTAGGTACATCCCAATGCTGACATGCTAACGATTCGGCAAATTGTTGCGACTTTGTTAGGTAAATTTACGACGAAACTTTGCTCGGGTATTGCAAAAGATATGCTATAAAATGAAGTGGTAAACAAAGATTTCTTCTTTCAACACAACAAAAAGAATTGTTTTGTTTGTTCTGCTATTTTGTAGCTTTATGAGGTGCATGTACCAAGTGGTATTCGGATCAAGTATGAGCTGAAGACAGAGAAGGTCGTGTCGGTTTAGATGGTTACCTTGTCAACCTGCACGAAAGCCTTGATGGTTTTCAGGTTTATAAAAATAATGTCTGTATACACTATACACGGTGTACTTGTGTGTTAATCAATCCAAAATTATTAAGAAAATCTTCAGCATTGGTGACTTTCTGTCTATTGTTTTTTTCGAAAGCACCAACTAGCAAGGAGATAATATGAACTGGGTGTTTTGCTTGCTCTGAAAAATTAAGTCTGTGGATAATATTTCGTTGAACTATATCTTGACATCATCAAATAGAATAGAACAATAATATGCTTTTGGTTGTCAGGCTAGACACATAATTTTGCGACCATCCATATAAAGCAAGATTTTTTCTGGGTTGGTGATAATTATTGTGTCGTTGCTATACACAATAGCTATAGTCTTTACTATTAAGTGATCCTTCATTACGTGCACAACAATTATAGTTTATCTATCCCTTTCCTTTAGTTACTAAGAATTTTTGTATTGTTGCAAAATCAATTTGAGATTGCTACTTCTGAGCTTTCAGTGGTCTGTCCAGAAGAAGGCATGGCAATGTCCCAGTAAGAGAAATGACAATGCCGGTCAGACCAATCCAAGGACACTGCTCACCTGAGAGCATCGTCACCATCTATGTACCAGTAGCAGTAGTCAACAAGTTTACCTGGAGGAAATTTCCCCAGTACATTGTTTTTCTTACTAGGATGCCATGCTCTGGTGGAACGTATGAACCATGTGAATAGAAACTTCCTCAAACCCTACATTATCCATACTAAGTATTTTATTTCAAAGCTATGAAATCGCTGTTACTTAGGTGATAATTTTTATATTGATCCACTTGGATGGAATCACCTGGACGTGTAGATTTTTCGCCAGATAGTTTTTAGTATAGTTCTACACCTTCGCGTTCGAGTACGGTTTGCACTTTGAATTGTCATAATCTATTTTTTCTCACCTTATAACTTTAATTGCCCAAGGGAAATGTGTTATGGTGAAATTCTTATAATTTTTACTTGTGTACCTAATCTGATAAATCTGCAATTTCTTTCTGCAGACATTTGAAGTAATTATTTGAAGTGTGCAGAGACAGGGAAGGATGATGAGGTCCGAGGGGTTACACAAGGGGTACTCTTTCACAAGCTCCCATTGTCTATACCATACCCTGTAGTGCAGTGGAATTCTTTCCCATATTTGCTAGAGGTTAAAAGGTGCCAAAACGATGGGAAGGTAAGATGACTGGCTTTTGAAGCAACGACAAAATCATCAAGATGTACTTGCCTTCTTATAAGAGGGTCGCTAAGGGGACATGCCGATTGGGGAGGAAAGTAATGTGAAACGTTGGGATTTTCCCCTATCTATGCAAATTGTGTTCCATCATATTCGACACATATGTTTGAACTTGCTATCAGCTATGCATTTGGAGCTTCACGAAGGGACTTTTTGTTGGCCCAATCAGGCAGTAACTATAGTTATTATTAGGTGAGAGTACATTCAACTTCATTATACATTTTGTAATTTTACTTTTATCTTCTACTGGACATTGCACATCAGGGAAAGGGTTTGGGGTGGATGGCTTTTTTTTTAATCTTCAGTTTGTATAACTGTTCCACACATTTTTGTAACTGGCTTCTACTCTCCTTGAGCATATTCAATTATATACAGTAAAATGATTTGTGAACGAACCAATTATTTACTAATAACACACATGTTTTTCATCACCATAATAAACCGATACAGGAATGGTTGTGGGCAATGGGGAATAAAGATGGTTGTTTGTGTTGTAGTTGCTGGTGTCATTTCAAATTAATCTCTAAAATTAAATGAGCATGCTACCATTATCACTATTAACCAAAAATACTAAAATGAGTAATTAGTATCCCTTTTCCGCAAAAAGGGAAAGGAAAACAACTAAGGTCATGCTTTCAGCAATCACTAATTTGTCTGAAAATTTGGATTTGTAAATGACATATTTAGGTGATGTCTGGTAAAATGCTCATTTGATTATTGAATTTTTCCATGTAAAATATAGGCAAGAAAATTGATGATAACATTAAGAATAGAAACATCTTAGTGCATTGGTATCTTTACACCATGGGATGTCTTATCTAATAATAATTAACTCTATCAAATAATAGATTACCTTTTGTGTTTTCCTCGGTGATCACCCTTAACTAGCGGCACCAGTTCCGGTCAAGGCCTCTGTCGCCATCGATCCCATCCGCCAATGCTGCTCTGGGAGAACAAGATAGGATTGGGGAAGTGTGCGAAGGAGGCAGAGTGTACCGGTAAGAGGAGTGTGGGCTATTTTTTAGATAATAACACTGTATCTACAACGTATACAATTACAACGCGTTGGCCCTTCTCAAAGAAATTACAGTGTGTTGGCATTCCTTGAAACTTTTAAAGGGGGTTTTGAGGCTTTATGTGTAACTTATGTGTGCATTTCTCTAAACATTGTGAGTAGCTGTTAGATTATCCCTATTCTTCATTTTCATTTTATAGTAGTAAAGATATATTTTCACATCATATATGCTTAGGGAGACAAACAGGTGTTCATGTGATGATGATAGAAGGTATCAAAATCATTGTGAGTAGCTGTTAGATTAGCCCTATTCTTCATTTTCATTTTATAGTAGTAAAGATATATTTTCAGATCATATATGCTTAGGGAGACAAACAGGTGTTCATGTGATGATGATAGAAGGTAGCAAAATCAGCGAGTTTTAAACTACCAATAAGCTGTTAAGAGTATTTTTTTAACGATGATCTATATTATCGTATTAAAATTATTATTTAGGTGTATGTTCGCTTTTGTAGATCATGGCATAACAGAGATAGATACACGCCGGTATGAGAGGCACAGTCAAACATCATGTGACGTGGTGTTTGAACGACTATTGTACTTGTGATCTGTTGAAAAGACAAACTCAAAGGAACAAATAGGAGTTTGCAGAATGGAGTGTATATGATTAAAAACAAGGATGAGCACATGTACGACAAATCAGGATAGAAAAAATTGTACAAGAAATTATATATGTTGGAAATGACTACCAATCTTCTTATAAAATATGATGTACAAACAATTTTTTTGCCTCGATTATCTCCTTATTTTTCTTTTCTTGAAATTCTAAACTATTCTATGTTTTTTTACAGTCAAATACCATATATATCTTGTTCACTAAAGCACCAAAAATAAATCAAGAGATTAGTAAGAAACTATTGAAATTCGCGAAAGACCAAACCTGGAATTTTATTGAATTTGTTTTTCATCAACTTTCTCGATTTTTTAACTATAATTGTGATGTGAAGAAATAAACTTAGCCCGTGGCAACGCACGGGCATTCAACTAGTATTTTAATAAACATAGGTATAAAATGCATGACACTCCTCCATCCATCTTAGACAAACCATGGCTAACTAAATCCTCGGGTGCCTGCCAACAATCACAAACCGTGGAGGAGTGTCTAAATTTTGAGGAGGTGTATGCTTATGTCAACGAATGGCAAACAGAAAATACGGTACGTCACAAGCCAACTAGACTCACAAGAGTGGCTCCCATAGAAGGACGCAACTGGTATAGAAGGTCATCCCTCTTTATCTTTGTTTACACAATTATGGTTTGACTTATAAATCAGGGGCAAAAAGAGTGAAGAGAATTTGTATTGTTATTTGGGGCTAGGAACCCCGCTGCCAGCTCTTCTAGCATTCGGATAAGCGGATGAAGCCACTAGTACAGGTGTGTGAGTCCAATCAACAGGTGAGATAAAGATTCTCTATTTGCGTCCTCATGAGCTAAAACGGGAACACAAAACAGGAGTAGTTTGAAAGTTTTAAAGGTAGCACATGAGCAATTTACTTGGAGTGACGGTGAAATACCACATGTACGAAGGTATGGTGGACACAAATGGCAAGGTTTTGGGGTATAAGGTTTGGATGCACGAGAAGCATTCCCTCTCAGTACAGGGTTTTTGGCTAGCAAGGCTGGGTGGCAACCATAAGAGTTGAGGGAAAACAAACATATACATATGATGAAACCAATCATGCAATCTTCATTAAAAGTCCAAGCGATCTTAACTTGTGAATACTAAGTTCATGAGATAATAGGCAAATTCCTTTCCTATACTAGCATCTCAAATTATTATTTCTACTGACCCAAGCTAAGTTTGCCAAAACCAACTAGATTAACTTGATGATCTCCATAGTGATACCAAATACTAACAACAAGCTCAACCATATGACAGAAATTGAAAACTAAAATAATGTGTGCGTAAAGTAAATGTCGAAACTTCTCATTAATATTTCAAACCAGCAACTCACACCGACCGATACAACGATAACCAACTAAGGAGAGACACTTCCATACTGTAAACCATCCTATATGATAAACTTCTCTACTCATGATATGACTCTACTAAAAAACTAAAAAAATGAAAGATAGTGATGTGATACCGTGGCACTCCCCCAAGCTTGGACCAAGCCAAGGGGATGCCAATACCAACGACGAATTATTTCTTCGGTGGTGGTGGTGAATCCTTCTCAATGAGTTTATCAGTTGATTTCTTCAGATCTTCAATCGCGAACATAAGCATACGCATCACCTCCGTATTGCGATCAATACAGTTTGCATGCCTGTCAGAATGTGAATCCCAGCCACCAAGATTTTCCCCCCACTCTTCCTTAGGTTGAGAGCTTCCTTCATCTGCACGGTTAGAACTATTCATATCCACATAGAGGGCAAATCCCTATGGGGCACCTTTTTGTACTGATAATCATAAATTAATGTGTGGAAGTAGTTCTTGACGCCCGCAACGGGTGTCCTCGAAGCTAGGGAGTGACGTGGAACCTTCCCTCCGGTGCTCATCCACGCGTCCCTCTTGAGCTTCAAGGGGTTAGCCACCACTCTAATGCTTGCGACGGTGGCGCGTGGACGCACTTGTGGGTTTTCTTCTACATCTCCTTCAGCTCCACTATCGATCTCCTCCTCCGGCTTCAGGTCTTGGATATCATCTTCCTTTGGTCCCTTCCCCTTGTTGTCGTCGACAGAGGCCATGATGCTTCTAAACCCGAAAACAGATCCTGGCAGAAACAGCTCAAAACAGAAACACGACGAGAAAACGATATACGAACCTCGGGGGGGGGGGGTCGGGGTATTATATAGCAAAAGTTTCATAACGAAAGGAAAGTCCAGGTCGAAGACGAGTCGGAGAGGGGCTCCGGGGCGCCCACACCATGGAGGGCTCGCGCCACCCCATGGTGTGGAGCCTCCGGACTCCGTCTCCCTCTCGTTTCTGGGTCATAATTTTCCATAATTTCCAAAAACAGTAAAAATAAAAGTTGGAAGATGTTTCGCGAAAGTTTTCTTACCAAAACTGATACCTATTCGAAAATTGACTATGCAGTTTCTGAAATATGCTTCTTAATAAATTCCTTCGGGATCATGGCTCGAATACAGTCAACATTTTCATTATAAGGATCTCCGGAAGTATAATGCTTGAGTCTTTGTCCATTCACCACTTGTGAAGAATTGTCTTCAAGGGAAACAATTTTAATTGCCCCCGAACGATATACCTCTTCGATAACAAAAGGTCCTTCCCATCTCGAGAGTAATTTTCCTGCAAAAAATCTGAGACGAGACCTATACAATAGCACTTTCTCACCAGCATGAAATTCTTTTTTAATAATTCTCTTATCGTGTCACCTTGTAACTTTCTCTTTAAAGAGCTTAGAATTTTCATATGCTTCACTCCTCCATTCATCTAAAGAACTTAAGTCAAGCAACCTTTTCTCACCAGCAAGTTTAAAATCTCTATTTAGGTCTCTCACTGCCCAATAAGCTCTGTGCTCTAATTCTAGGGGAAAGTGACAAGCTTTTCCATATACCATTTTATAAGGAGACATGCCCATGGGATTTTTATAAGCAGTTTTATAAGCCCACAGAGCATCATTTAATTTCTTAGCCCATTTTTTCTAGATTTTTTAACAGTCTTTTGCAAGATAGATTTGATCTCTCTATTTGATAATTCTACTTGCCCGCTAGTTTGAGGATCATAGGGTGAGGCAATTCTATGATTAACATCATATTTAGCAAGAGTTTTTCTAAAACCACCATGAATAAAATGAGAACCCCCATCGGTCATAAGATATCTAGGCACACCAAACCTAGGGAAAATAATGTCTTTAAGCATTTTTAATGAGGTTTCACCATCAGCACTTTTAGTAGGTATAACTTCTACACATTTAGTAACATAATCAACAACTAGAAGAATATGAGTGTAGCCTTTTGAAGGAGGGGAAGGACCCATAAAGTCAAAACCCCAACAATCAAATGGTTCAATAACAAGAGAATAATTCATCGGCATTTCATTACGTCTAGAAATATTTCCAACCCTTTGACATTGATCACAAGATAAACAAACTTTCTAGCATCTTTAAAGAGGGTAGGCCAATAAAAACCTCATTGTAGAACCTTATGTGCAGTTCTATCTCCAGCGTGATGTCCTCCATACGCACTACTATGACATTTTCTCAATATCTTTTGTTGTTCATTTTCAGGAACACGTATTCGCATAATACCATCAACACCTTCTTTATATAAGTGTGGGTCATCCAAAAAATAATGCCTCAAATCGTAGAAGAATTTTCTTCTTTGCTAAGCTGTAAAGGTAGGAGTCAAATACTTGGAAACAATAAAGTTAGCATAATCAGCATACCATTGACTCTCTTGAGAGCTCACTTTTATTGCAGCTAACTGTTCATTAGGAAAACTATCATTTAACAGGAATAGGGTCATCAGAGATATTTTCTAATCTAGACAAATTATCAGCAACGGGATTTTCAGCACCCTTCCTATCCACAATATGTAAATCAAACTCTTGTAAAAGAAGCACCCATCTAATAAGCCTAGGCTTAGCATCTTTCTTTTCCATAAGGTACTTAATAGTAGCATGATCAGTATGAATAGTAACTTTAGAATCAACAATATACTGCCTAAATTTATCACAAGCAAAAACTACAGCTAGGAACTCTTTCTCAGTGGTAGCATAATTCTTTTGAGCAGCATCAAGAGTTTTACTAGAATAATGAATAACATTTAACTTCTTATCTATCCGATGTCCAAGAACAGCACCTACATCATAATCACTAGCATCACACATAATTTCAAATGGTAAATTCCAATCAGGAGGTTGAACAATAGGGGCAGATATTAAAGCCTTCTTTAAAATTTCAAAAGCTTCTTTACAATCTTCATCAAAAACAAAAGTTACATCTTTTTGAAGAAGATTAGTAAGAGGCTTTGATATTTTAGAGAAATCTTTAATAAACCTTCTATAGAAACCAACATGACCAAGAATACTACGAATACCTTTGACATCCCTGGGACAGGGCATTTTCTCAATAGCTTCAACTTTAGCTCTATCAACTTCAATACCTCTTTCAGAAATTTTATGTTCAAGAACAATTCCTTCATTAACCATAAAATGGAATTTCTCCCAATTAAGAACAATATTAGTCTCCTCACATCTCTGCAAAACTTTATCAAGATTCTGCAAACAATTATCAAAAGAAGTTCCATAGACGGAGAAATCGTCCATGAAGACTTCCACAATTTCTTCACAAAAACCATGAAAGATAGCAGACATGCATCTTTGAAAAGTAGAGGAGCATTACATAAACCAAAAGGCTACGTCTATAAGCATAGGTTCCAAAAGGACAAGTGAAAGTTGTTTTCTCTTTATCAGGCTTCCTAACAGCTATTTGAGAGAACCCAAAATAACCATCAAGAAAGCAGAAATGAGTTTGTTTAGACAACCTTTCTAACATTTGATCAATAAAAGGCAAAGGATAATGATCTTTCTTAGTAACTTTGTTAACTTTCCTAAAATCAATACACATCCTATAACCAACCACTACTCTTTGAGGAATAAGTTCATTATTTTCATTTAGCACAACAGTCATTCCTCCTTTCTTAGGGATACAATGCACAGGACCAACCCATATACTATCAGCAATAGGATAAATAATACCGGCATCAAGGAGTTTCAATACCTCTTTTCTTACCACATCCTTCATCTTAGGATTTAAACGTCGTTGATGCTCAACAAATGTCTTTGCATCAGGTTCAATATTAATAACATGCTGACATATAGTAGGAGAAATCCCCTTCAAATCATCAAGAGTATAACCAATAAAACCTCTGTGTTTCTTCAGTATTCCTTATAATATCTCCTCTTCTTTACCAGAAAGTTTAGAACTAATAATAACAGGATGTAATTTCTTATCATCAATATGAGCATATTTAAGATTGTCAGGCAAAGGCTTTAAATCAAAAACAGGATCCTCCTTGGGTGGTAATGTGGTACCCAAGTCTTCCACCGGTAAATTATGTTTCAGCATCGCTGGCTGATGTAGGAAAATATCGTCAATTTCATTCCTTTCTTCCATAAAGACATCACTTTCGTGGTCTTCCATGTATTGCTGCAAAGGATTGTTAGGAGCAAGAGCAATAGTAGCCAATTGTTCAAATCTATAGTTCTCATTAGGTAATTCAGCTTCATAAGGCGCTTTAGCAAATTTGGAGAAATTAAATTCATAAGACTCTCCATCAAACTTTGTAAGAATTTTCTCCTTTTTACAATCAATAACAGCACCACAGGTATTTAAGAAAGGTCTACCAAATATAATAGGACAAATCTCACTAGCAGAAGTGCCTAGTACTAGAAAATCATCAGGATATTTAGTTTTACCACATAAGACCTCCACATCTCTAACAATACCAATCGGAGAAATAGTTTCCCTATTAGCAAGCTGAATAATCACATCAATGTCTTCAAGTTCACAAGAACCAATTTCATGCATGATTTCTTTATAAAGCTCATAAGGAATAGCACTAGAACTAGCACCAATATCACACAAACCATAATAGCAATGATCACCTATCCTCACAGATAGCACAGGAACACTAGGTTTCCTAGATTTACCAGGATGAGAGACAATATTAGAAGCATCTTCACAAAATATGATGTGTCTTTCTTCTACATTTTCAGAAACAAGGTCCTTTACTATTACTATTGTAGGTTCTACAGTTATTTGTTCCTCGGGTTCTACAGGTTTCCTTGCACTTTTATTAACCACGCTAGATAACATAGAATGTTCTTTTACCTTAGCAGGGAAGGGCATTTTCTCAATATAAGGTTCATGCACAATAGAATCAACAGTATGAACTTCTATATCTCTAGAAGAAACACAATTAATAGTATCTTTATAAGGAGCATGGTACTTGTCCCATTCCTTTTTAGGAATATCAAAATAAGAAGCAAAAGCCTTATATAAGTTTGCAACAACTTGAGAATCAAGACCATAAACAATATTAACATTATGAAAATCATCGGATGACATAAAAGTTTTAATGCATTCATATTCATAATTTATACCTGACTTTCTACCTTTGTCATTCTCCCATCCTACAGTGTTTTCTTGAATTCGGTCAAGAAGATCCCATTTAGCTTCATCCTTCATACATGTAAATGATCCAGAACAAGAGGCGTCCAATAAATCCTTATCATGGAGAGAAAGCTTTGCATAGAAATTATTAATAACAATATTACCGGGGAGCTCATGAATGGGGCATTTGAGCATTAGTAACTTCAATCTCCCCATGCTTGGGCAATACTATCTCTGTCATGAGGCCAAAAATTATATATATAATTTCGATCTTTATGAATTTCACTGGGAGGATAGAATTTAGAATAAAAGAGAGACACAATTTCCTCCCATCCAATAGTATGGCTATTTTTCAGCAGTTTGAAGCATTCAGCGGTTCGGCATGTCAATGATATAGAGAATAATTTTCTCTTCACTTGGCTCATCGTAATACCTGCACAC